>CAUYRH010090131.1:0-72213 GCA_963574655.1 Perodicticus potto
GGAAAAGGGGCAAGGGAGGGATAGGGAGGGGTGAGGTTAGGGTGTAGGGAGGGTAATTCGTGGGGCCACACCTATGGTGCATCTTAGAAGGGTACAGGCAAAACTTACTAAATGCAGAATACAAATGTCTTCATATAATAACTAAGAAAATGCCATGAAGACTATGTTAATCAGTTTGAGGAAAATAGTTCAGATTGTATATGAAACCAGCACATTGTACCCCTTGATTGCACTAATGTACACAGCTATGATTTAATAATAAAAACAATTTTAAAAAAAGAAATGTCTTTTGTCTCTGGTGAGATTGTTAGCCACTAAAATATAGGAATGCAAATTTGCATAGAAGTTTACTTTTCGACCCCTCGCATTCTTTTTTTTTTTTTTTTTTTGCAGTTTTGGCCGGGGCCAGGCTTGAACCCACCACCTGCAGTATATGGGGCTAGCACCCTACTCCTTGAGCAACAGGCACTGGCCTACCCCTCACAGTCTTCCCCAAGGGGTAAGTAACTACCTTAGACTGGCAAAGATTCTCAAAGACTCATCTTTATAACCACAACACATTAATGAGCCTGTATGATGATTAGTGGTGATAGAAAGGTAACATTTCTTTATACACTGGCAGGCACTGTGTTCATCACTTTTTAGGCATTCTTTTATTTACTCTCACAAAAGGGAAATACCACATACGGATGCAATGTGGACTAAATGAGATAAGGCAGGAAGAGAAACCATACCTGTTTGGGTGTGCTATAAGCCCCAGTGACTGCAGCTGTGATGATAATCAGTTACTGTACTTCCTTACGCTTAACAGGGAAGTAGAAGCAGGCTTTAATGGATAATTGCTCTCAATATTAACTCCCATTTTTTGCCTGATACCATTTCCAATCTTCTGTGAAACCCTACCCAGCCCCTGTACTGACTCTCTTGGCAATTTCAACAAGAAGTTTTCTACTGTTCGCTGCTGATGGAATCTGGTTTTGGTGGAGGCTGATCTGAGGTCTGAGCACACATGAAAGAGAATCCATTGCCTGGTCCATCAGGATCAGAGGATGGCCCCTAATGGGTTGACCCAACAGCTGCCTTATAAAAAATGTTTTGGTAACAAGCTTAGTCTGGTGTGCAGCTTTCCCTGTGGAATCTCCACATTTCTACCCACCACTGACCTTGATTTATAATAATGCTTGTGTGGTCTCATCTCCAGCATGGAAAATGGGAGAAAGTGGTCTCTGCTTTCCTTTCACATGGTAAAAAGAATATCTGCAGGAAGGAGGTAATCTTTTAATTAACTATAGTATGCCATGTTGGGAGTGATACATAAGAAAATGAAGAAGCTCATTACTTTTCCAGATTCGAATCAATTATATTTTTGTAAAAATGCTTTGAGTTTGAAATATTTTAATAGTAAATGGATTAAAATTTACCTAATAGAAAACCTTTTATAACGATTTAGTAGTTCCAAGGTTACCTAGGGTAGTCTGCATGTTTCTCAAATCATAGAGGATTAGTAACTTCTTGTGCTGAATGGCCAGAAAAGAAGAGCCAGGAGCAGTGGGAAGCTCTGGGAGACTGAGGCAGCAGGATCACCTAAGGTCAGGAGTTCAAGACCAGCGTGGGCAACATAGTGATACCCCACTCTCTACAATAAATTTAAAAATTAGCAAGGCCTGGTGGTACATTAACATGGGCCTGGTTTGTAGTCCTGGCTTTTGGGGAGGCTGAAGTAAGAGAATCACTGGAAAGCAAGAAATCATAGGAAGCTATGATTGCACCACTGTACTTCAGCCTGGGCAACAGAGACTGTCTCAAGAAATAATGAAAAACAAAAATCAACAACAACAAAAAGAAAAAAACAGGAGGAAATCAGATGCATAACTAGAAACTCATGAAAATTAGAAATGACACAAAAAGGAAACTTACAGTTCTTACTATGTATGTTGCACATTTAATTGAAAAAAAAAAACACACTTTACTTTTACAAAATTAAAACAATACGCATTCACGTCACATATTAAAACTCAAAACAACCAAACTTTTAGTGCCAATTTCTCACCCCTTCCCACCCAAGTCCACTTCCAACATTGTAGCTGTTTCTTCAGCTATTTACCCCCAGACTTATTCAATCTCTAATGCTTTTTCTTGTTTATTTTTCAGAACTTACAGACATGGACTGCTGAATAATGACTTCCTCTAGGGAAAATGAGAATTTCTCTCTTACCACAATCCTGCTCCCCGTAGGCCTTGTGTGATTATATAAAAATTTCTAGTTAAATCAGTAGAACTAGGACAGGCCACAAAGGCTGATCCAACTTGAACAAGTGAAGAGAAGGATTTTTTTTTAACTTGGAATTACAATCAAACCAGCATGCAAGCAATACAAAAGGTAAACCTAAGGGTGGAGCTGCCAAGAGTGTGAACATAGGACTGGGCGCCTTGCTTGGCTCCTCTCCAGAGGACAGCCTGTGTTCCCAGACCAGGTCAGCACTCCAGGGCTAAGACATTATTATCATGCATTGATTGACCTGTAAACTAATTCTAGTACAGGATAGTTTAAAAATTCTGTCTAAAGTTTAAAAAAATATATATATGTATAATAAAGAAAAAAAATTTCTTCTTTATATTGATTTGCTCAATATTAAAAATAGTATAAAGACATCATTTACTCCTGGTACCTATTTATGTAGTTTAATAATTGAAAGCTATATAGGCAATCCCTGGGTTATAAACAAGATAGGTTCTATAGGTTTGTAAGTGTGAGTCGTACATCAGTTGGGTGTTTGCAACTTGGGGACTTACTATGATAGCCTCTGTTCCTAAGTACAAGTTGTACACATGTAAGCTGAAGGTTTGTAACTTGGGGACTGCCTTATTGAGATCTGGTATCATGACGGAAATTTTCTGAACTTTTTTTCTTTAATGGACTTTATTTTAGAGCATTTTTAGGTTCACAGCAATGTAGAGATTTCCCATTATTCCCCTACCCAACATATGCATAGCCTCCCCTGTTATCAATATTTCCCACCAGTTACAGCCTACTCACCCACACGGACACACCATCAACCAAAGTCCATAGTTTACACCGGGGTTCACTCTTCATGTTGTACTTTCTGTGGGTTTGGATAAGTTTGTAATGACACATCTACCATTATAGATGGATCCTACAGAGTGATTTCAAAACTGCCCTGAGTTTCACCTATGTTTTTTTTTCTACAAAATTGCCTACAATCTTTTCTAATGTTGAATTTTTAAATAGTTAATACATTTGACATCTCTGACAACTGTTATTGGTTTTTCTCTGTTTACCATAATATTTGTACTGAGAAAATACTCTCTGTTTGTGCTAAGAGGTATTCTGTAATTACAGAGTAAACTTTACTTGATGAAGGATATTCTTAAGAGAGTTGATGAATTGCTTAAATATTGTAGTCTAATTATTTGAAAGATAACTTTTATTCAGAGGTCTTCCTCTTTCCATTTTCTTTTAAGGAGGCAAAACACATCAAATAAGTTTTCTTTATTTGTAATTATTTAAATGTTTTTCTGAATTTAGATGCTCTAACATCATAGACCTTCTTATCTTTATTCCATTCTCATATATAATTTGGTACCCATTTTTAAGTGGTAGTCCACAGAACATTTCTCTCACAAGTTGAGATATTTCAAAACACAATCACAGAATTTCATAATTAAATTTTGTTCACCATGTGCACTACCATTGTTTGGGTTGTGTACCAATGGGGGAGAGGGACTGCAACAATCATTTGTTTTTTTTTTTTGTTAGGTTATCTGCTTTAACCAGATGAGTGAGAATTACTTCTGCAGGGTCAGTTCCTGACCCCCTGTCCTTTGGTATGCAAATTTTTAATTTATTCAGTTTCTTTCTTGCTTTTGAAAGAATAGATCATAATGTCTTTCTATCTGTAAAATTTATTTGTTTTTTTGATGATTTAACAAGTTCATCATTTAATAAGTCGAAATGCATTTTTACCATGTGGTTGTAAACTTTATTTTTAAGAATTGTAATCACTAAGAGCTTCAAAAGCTAAGGGATGGTGTTTCATTTCTTTTGAACATTTTAGTTGAAGTATTTCTAATTATCTCCAAAAACTTAGAGTTCTCATTTACAAACAAAAGTTTACTGCCATGGTAAAATATTTATAAAGACAGAAAAAGAAGTTCTTCAAAAGTTTTAGTATTTCTAAAATCTAATTGAAGTGGGGCTCAAAGAGAGAAAAAGAACGTACTTCCAAGATGTAGTTTTCTTTGTTTCTTTGGGGATTTTTGTTTAACATCAGCTTCACATAAACAAATACGTTACAGTCTACTTTAACTGTATATGTAAATTACTTGTAAGTTTTAAAAACTTCAGTTTTGATTTTACTGCAGCTTATTAAAAAGCAACTATGGCTCATGAATGCACAATAACTAATTCCAAGTACATTGATGCTATTCAGGTCTTATTATTTGCTTCCCCAAGTTTCATATCATGCTACGACTCCAGAAGCAAACATTGTGTTTTTAATATAGAATCTTTTCATTGATTTTGTAATACCTGGCATTTCACCTTTAATGAAATGAAATTCTGAAAGATTTATTTTGATTCCATGAGTTAGATATTTTTAAAAAATTCAACTATTATTGGAAATAACTAATTTTGGTTTAACATTTAATGACACTAATATAAAATTGGCATAATTTAACTCTAGGAAATTCATATTCTGCTAATGAAGCCAACACTTACAATGCCGTTGTTTCATTTTTTTCTACATTGATTAAAAATCTGGACTTAAAAATGAGCAAAATTAACTTATTAAAGTAGTCATGTATTTAATCTAAATGAAAAGTCATGCATCATGGAGTGATACGTAGATGTTTTTCTTTAGTCAGGCACACTTTTGTTTAATTAACGACTTTTTAAATAGATGCTAATATTTATTTATCAGGTTGGTGTCTTCTGATCATGTGATTAATGATATGTCTAAGGTTCCCATGATTTTTTTAAAAAAGGAGTGATAATTTGGATTAGTGTTCAGCAAACATGCACACACACACACACACACACCCGCATTGATGTTGGATTCATCCGTATGATGTGCTTTAGCCAATAGAAGGCTGGCACACCTGATGTTATTATGTGGTCTTGCTCTCGTGCTCTGTAATCTTCTGTGCAAATATTGTGCATGGACTTGGTCGCTAGTGACCTGTCAGACTTGGCCATGGATAAACTTGAATCAAAACCACTCAATCTGCAGTCTGAAGAATCACCCCCTTAACTCCTGCCCCTATCAGCCCAACCACAATCAATCTACAGACCCTTGAGCATGAGGATATATGCTTGTTGTTGAAGCCACTGTCTTTTGGAATGGTTTGCACACAACATTATGGTGACAATACTTACACAGATGGGAAATGCTGGCAAACATTTTATGCAGGTGACGTGTTCATATTCAACCCCCGTGACTTTATTGAAAAATGGAAATTAAGCACATCATTTAAATTAAACATAAACTTCTGTTTTTGGTAACTCGGGGTAAATGAACTTACTACAAAATAAAAAAAAAATCAAACAATAAGATAAGTAGTTTTAGATTTATGAGATAAAGGAGAAATCCACCCCAGCCAATGAATTAAGACCACTCTTTCTGTGCTCTTCCCATAAGCTTAGCCCATATTTCCCACACCTATTTTGCCTACACATAACCTGTATTTCTCACATTCCCACTTCCCAGGGCTTCATGCATCTTACAGAAACACAGCACAGCTGTGTAGGCCAACTGGCTGGCAGAGTAATGGTATCAGATATTACCTCTGACCGAAAGAAGTTAGTTAGCATCAGAGTGCATTTCACTTTCTTCTCTGGAAGAAATGCTGTTCTCTGAAGGAAGGAACTGGCTATACAGCATCCAGAAAGGGTGAGCAAGACAAAGAGGGATAAGATTGCTGATCATCTTTCAGGTTTAACCATAGGTTTAAGTGAGTATCCCATTCATTAGGCATACATCTCATGCCCTAGGCTGAAAATACAAAGTGGCAGTGATAAAACCATCATGGATTATTCTAAGGCTTCAAATAATAATACTTTGTTAAGAAATGATAAATTCAGCCAGGCACAGTGGCTCATACCGGTAATCCTAACACTCTGGGAGGCAAAAGCAGGTGGATCGCGTGAGCTCAGGAGTTTGAGACCAGCCTGAGCAAGAGCGAGACCTTATCCCTAGTAAAAATAGAAAACCTAGCTTGGCATTATGGTGGGCATCTGTGGTCCCAGCTACTTGGGAGTCTGAAGCAAGAGCACTCACTGCTTAAGCCCAAGAGTTTGAGGTTGCTGTGAGCGGTAATGCCACAGCAGTCTACCCAGAGCTACAGAGTGAGACTCTGTCTCAAAACAAACAAACAAACAGAAATGATAAATTCTAGACAAACAATGGTGCAAATAAGATGCCAGGACAACAAGTATAAGTTGAGGATGCCCCAGACAAACCAGGATATGTTGTCATCCCATTTACACATGTCTCATTTTTGTTGTCTCTCGAAGCCTTTGGGATCTTGTCTTGGGCCTTAGTGATCCGGATGGTCATGATAACACGTCTTAGTGTGTGTGTTTTTCTGATTTGTTCTATTATCTAGAAACTCATGGCTTTCATTTTCTTATTTTTTTTTTTACTACCTTCTTTGCTCTATATTCCCTTCCCCCTGCTTTCTCAGTTCATCCCAGAATTCATCTTAGCCATAAACTGTGGCCACGTTTCTTGGATTGATCCTCAGGTTTTATTTCCTTTTCTCTCCTAACATTTTCATTGACTCGTAAATTCTACTTTCTGGGAGATCTTCTCAATTCTGCTCTCCAGAGTTTTAATTGGATGTTTTAGCTCAGCTGGCATATTTTAAATTTCTTACGTTTATTCCTTTTCTGATGATTGCATTTGAGGAAGCATTCTGCCTCTCTGATGACATTAATTATAACATTCTAAAGTTTTTCTCTACTTTTCACACTATTTTTTTATCCTGATTACCTTTCTCTTTGTCTGTTTGCTTTAGTTCTTTATTTTTTTCCCTCAAACTTCTGAAGGTATTTGTCATCTCTCTGAGTCTGGGAGGGACTAAATAGTTACCTGGACATACTTTGTGTGTGAAAGATGCTTCTAGCTGATCAGCTATCTAGTAAGTCAACCTGCCAGGGATCTGGCAGCTCATTCTGGGAAAGCGAATTGTCAGTATCTAGATTTTTTTTTATCTTGGATAGATACTCTCATTTCCTGCCTGAGCAGTATAATCCTGATGCTCAGCGTCTTATCAGAGAAGGAGGTTAACGTTTTTACTTTTCAGTGTGTCGACGCTGATAACACTTCATTTTAGCACCATTTTATGGAAGGATGTCTACCCTTCTCTGTGCCTCATTGCTCTGACTCCAGAAATTAAGCTTTATATCTCTAGCAGGGTGAATGTGGGATGGTCACCAGCTGTTTGGAGGTAGACAAGGAATTTGCTCTCTAACTGCTTAAGGAGATTTTTTTCAACAACCCTCCTATTTCGTCTGCTGTGGGACCCAGTCTTTCCAATGTCTGAGCCTCTCAAAGTCTTATAGGTTGAATTAGCTGCTTCCTATAGGGTTCACCCTATATTGTCTTAGGTTTCAGCTCTGTGCCCATTTAAATCAGTATCACTTTTGCTGCTTAAATATTAAATCATTCTTCCAGTTTTCAAAATTATATTGACATCTTTCATTTGCTGTCATATTTTTTCTCATTTTCTCTCCATCTTTATGGATTTATGGAGTAGTCATCCCTTTCATTTAACTTTGGTGGGGATTTGGGAGAGAGCAAAGATAAATGCATGTGTCATTCACACTTCTGTGTTTAACGGGAATTGTCTTTCTTTGGGGGGGAAGGATGAGAAAAGGTCTTATTCTATTGCACAGTCTGTAATACACTGGTATCACCATGGATCACAGCAACCTCAAACTCTTAGACTCAAGTGATCCTCCTTCCTCAGCCCCCTGAATAGCTGTGACCACCAGTGTGTGACACCACAGCTGGCTGATTTTTTAATTTTTTGTAGTGACAGGGCCTCGTTGTGTTGCCTAGTCTGGTCTTTAACTCCTGGGCTTAAGCCATCCTGCCACCTCGGCCTCCATGGACCATTGTGTCTGGCCTAGACCTATAACATCTAATCATCAGCAAGTTTGACAGATTTAGCTAATGAATATACAGAATGCCTCAGTGTGATCATTTCCTATTGCTGCTGTAACAAATGTTTATAAGTTTAGTGGCTTAAAAACGATGCAAATTTATTCCCTTCTAATTCTGGGAGGTTAAAAGTCCAAAATCACTTCACTGGGTTCAAACTGAGGTACTGGTAGGGCTGTTTTCTTTTGGAGGCACTTAGGGGAGAATCCTCCTCTTTGTTTTTTTCAGCTTCTAGAGGCCACCTGTATTCTTTGGCTTGTAGCCCCTTCCTCCCTCTTCAAAGCACATCATTCCAGTCTTCGCTTTTATAGTCGCATCATCTTCTCCTCTGACTCCTCCTGCATCTTCCATTTCATGAAAACACTTGTGATTACATTGATCCACCAGATAATACAGAATAAACCCTCCATTGCAAGACCATTAGGTTAATCATATCTTTGGCCATATAAGGTTAAAGGGGATTAGGGCACAGACATATTTGGGTGGAGCCTACCACACTCAGTTAAACTTGAATTTCAGATAACAACAAATATACATAGTACATGGGCATATTTATACTAAAAATTATTTGTTTTTCTGAAATTCAAATTTACCTGCTCATATTTTTATTTGGTAAAACTGTATGCTCAGAACAAACTTACAAATGTGTTATTTATAGTTTAAAAGCAAAAACGTTGATTTTAGAAAGCCTAAATAAAATGCTCAATCACATACATTTTATTTATTTCTATTTATTTTCTTTCTTTTTTGAGACGGAGTCTCACTATGTCACCCTCAGTAGAGTGCAATGGAGTCATAGCTCACAGCAACCTCAAACTCTTGGGCTGAAGTGATTCTCTTGACTCAGCCTCCTGAGTAGCTGGGACTACAGGTGCCCACAACAATGTCCAGCTATTTTTTTGTTGTTGCTGCTGTTGTATTTGTCATGTTGTTTAGTAGGCCTGTGCCTGGTTCAAACCTGCCAGCCTCCATGTATGTAGCTGGCTCTGCAACCACTGAGCTACAGGCGATGAGCCCATACACATTTTAGTCATAGAATCCAGTCTAAATCTGTTTGGCCTTGAAGTCCATTATCATTTCATCTATCTTTTTTTTTTTTTTTTAATTTCTCTTTTCTTTTTTCCTTCTTTCTTTCCTACCTCCCTTCTTTCTTTCTTTTATTTTTTGAATTCTATTTGACTGGGAGGGTGTGGTAGCCCATAATCCTAGCACTCTGAGAGGCCAAGGTAGATGGATTTCTTGAGCTCAGGAGTTTGAGACCAGCCTGAGCAAGAGCAAGATCCATCTCCACTAAAAATAGGAAAACTACCCAGGTGTTGCAGTGGGAACCTGTAGTCCCAGCTACTAGGGAAGCTGAGGCAAAAGGATTGCTTGAGCCTAAGAGTTGGAGATGCCCTCCCTCCACCCCTCCTCCTCCCTCCACCCCTCCCTTTCCCTTTTCCCTGTATTCTTGTGCTATAATTGGGTTTTAGCCTTCATATGAAAGCTATAAATTAGCTCTATATTAGGGCTGAGTACATTGGATACTTTTTCTTCCATTCCATATTCTTCTTAGCAAAGTATCTCAAGACAGCCTGACTTTTAAAAACATGTACATCAGTATTGATCACATTATAGCAATACATTTATATATAATATACACAATACATATATATGCACAGTATATGTAATACACAGAAATATGTATGTAGCAAGTTATACTACATATATGTACATAATATATATATTTCTTTTTTTCATCACAATGATTTCATATTTTAGTTGAGTCCCAAGACTTGAAGTATACCAACGTATCAGAAATGATTTTCTAAAAATATTCAGGAAATATTTATCACATATTAAACACTGATAATTACTGGAAATAGCAACACTGCCTCAGTTTCCTACCCATGTCCCTATTAAGTTACTTCACCTAATCTTTTTCTATAATGACATTTGGGGAAAAAAAGACTTTCTAGCACAATGACTTATACATTATATTATTATCACTGGTCATTAGTTACTTTGTATATTTAATAACTAAAATAGAATAAAATATTTAAAATATTCAGGAAATACAGAAAATAACTTCACCCCTACACAATAACTGTATTTTTCATTTTTCCATGCTATTGCAATAATTACTTTGTTCAAATTCAAGATTTCTGCCCCCTCCTGACTTCATAGTAAATAACAAGTCAAAGAAACTACAGCTTTCTAATTTCTCTTTCTGTCTGGCAAGAATCATCTTCAACCTCTAATCCTAGGTAAGGAGAGATAAACAGGTTCATGGGGAAGCTGAGAGTTGCAATCTGAAATAGTAGGTTAAAGCTTCAGACTCCAGCAAAACCAAATGATAAGATTTTTTATCTCCATGATTGGTTATGGTTTTTATCATATCAGGGTGAAATGCTTTAAATTTGACCTCTTTACTCACAACTCACAAGAATTAAAGTTTCAACCTGCAAACTTTGGTTCTGGATGTACCTTTAACACCCCAGGAAACCACTTGTGTGGCCTTTGCTTATACCCAGCACAAATAGCCCAAAGTCTAAGCTATGAGTGCAGTTCACACCTTTCCTTACTGCTGGTGACCTGTATTACCATTTTCAGTTTATTGACCAAGGCCATAATTGTCTGCTGATATCCAGGTGCTCAGAAAGTTAGGATTTGGTACCTGTCTTATTTATTCCAGTCCCTAAAATTCATCAATAAATATTTACTGGATGAAAAAAACAATTTAATCTGCATATTTTATTGTGGTACTTTAATAGCTTAGACTTTTTTGATAATCCTTTACTTGATGATGTAGAATTAGCCTACATGATGTGCCCTAGTAGCTTTTAAGTTATTGACAGAGATGAGCCATCTCCTGGTCTATGTACTGTCCTAATTATAATGTTTATCATTATTCATAACATTTTCAACCAAATTGTCACTAGTATCTTAATAATCATTGTGGTTATACTACATTTTTTAGACTGTGATTACCTAATTGAATATTTATGTATCATGATATACAAAGAAAAGTCAACATTTAAAGATTGACAACTTTACAGATAATTATTAATCAAACTGAATTTTAAATAAAATGTTTAAAAGAACAGTGTGGTCATGTTTGTGACATTTACTCTCAGTTTCAAGTTTTTGTAGGGCGCAAAACCATAGTTTGGGTTATGTAACTTCAGAGGCCAATATAGATTATATATTTGCCAGCAGATTTTACTTTTCCCCAAAAGCATTAGTAAATTTGTCCTTTATTTGTCCTTTACCACATAAGAGTTTTTCTCCCCACCCCCCCAAAAAAGCCGTGGTAATAACACCTTATGTTGGAATTGGGGGATTAAATGAGTTCACCTGTAGACTGTAGACTTTTTATTTCACAGTGCCTGATACCAAGTAAGTAATCTACACATGCTGGCTGTTAATTATCAGGGAGTGGAATGATGACCCAATGAAAAGCCTTTAGAAATACCTGCCAATTGTGGGTTTCAACCAATTAGATTGATCAAACATTCCGTCCTCTCTGCTCTTTGAACATGATGAAAGCCTAAGTTTCAGGATGTGTAATGATGCATTTAAGGTTTAGACAGTCCCTATGTTCTCAGGTTCACAAACCAGTAACACTTCAGCATTTTATCTCATCACGTCTGGGACCCCACATGAGCGACCATAACAGTGATGATGATGACTGGCTTGACTATTGTTTCCACCTCTTCGCATTTAGCACGCTGCAAAGGAATGTAAGGATTTACTGCTGCCCGGAGTGACATTCTAAGGTATAACAAGGCTTGAAGGAGATCTGAGAATATTTTATTATCATAAACCTCTTTGAGGTAAAATGAGATGAAAAGATGAAGGAGATTGATTCCTATAAAATTTTATAGCACATTCCATTAGTCCCAGCTTTGGCTCATCCTCTTATTTTGAAACTGAGCTCTCTTAGCAATTTCATACAAAAAAAAATAAAAGGCCAAAATATATAAACTTAAGCTTACGTTTAATGATTCATGTTTCAATATTTTGGCTTAGAGATTACTCTGACATGTTGTGGATACCAGGACTTTTCTAGTTCTTGAATGCAGCTTAACTTGAGGATGTTGCTTTAACCACTGCCTTGAACTTGCGTACATTCTTGCTTCTCGATGTCCCCTTCCTGGGGAACTGTGGACACAGGTGTTCTTAGCAATTTTTGCATCTTCCCCCCACCCTCTGCAGTTGCAGTGTCATCTCCCTTCCCTGCCTGAAACCGATTAACTAGATCAGGTGTCCTCAAACTTTTTAAACAGGGGGCTAATTCACTGTCCCTCAGACCGTTGGAGGGCTGGACTATAGTTTAAAAAAGAAAAAAAAGACTATGAACAACTTCCTATGGACACTGCACATATCTTATTTTGAAGTAAAAAACAACGGGAACAAATACAATTCACACCGACGCACGTGGCCTACGGGCCGTAGTTTGAAGACCCCTGAAATAGATGTAGATGAATCTAACCCATTTTTCTACAGGAAGGGTGAGTAAACAATGCCAGTGGCCAGACCCATCTTGCTGCCTATTTCAGTACCTTTTTGTTTTAATGTTCTGGGCAGCAAGAAGGAACAGAGGCAATACCGAGGAAGGGGGAAAGTCTGGAAGATGAGAGCACACCTGTTACGGAAATCCTAAGTAGGCTTCTATTTCTTCCCTTTCTTTTTTTTTTTTTTTTACATTAGGGAAAGCTTTTATTTCTCCAAGCTTCATGTGTGTGGACACTTATTCCTATCTGCAAGCCTCACTAGTTGGGATGAAGAAAGGAATTTTGATTATAGAAGCTGGGTTGCAAGATGAAAACTTAACTTGCTGATATATAAAATATTTGGGCCTAGAAGTTTATAGCATAGTTTGATAATTCAAACTATAGTTTTAGAATTTATACTGGAAACATTAACAAATTTACAAATTTTCCATTTTATTTGATTCTCCCACTTTTTAAACAAACTATTAAAATTAATATGAGGGTACATTTTTTCATTGGTCAGAGCTGTACTTACACGATTACTTGTGATAGTGCTGGACTTTGTAGTGTTGCTGGAATCCTTGCCGTACCCCAAGAGTTGAGCTTTCATTTCTGCAGAGGAAAGAAAACAGGCCTTCTGAGTGATCAAGCACTGTACAGTCATTCCAAATACATCAAAACAGGTTATTTTATATGAGCCAAACAGGTTATTTTATATGAATCTCCAAATGAAGGACTGTATTAAAGCAATGCAAAGTGTTTAATGTAAAGAACCATCAAACTGGAATGAATGAAGCAACAACTGGAATCAGTGGATGCAGCAGAAAATGCCGTGCAGTTTAGTACTTTGATTAATCATCTGTAGAATGAATCCTCAGACCCATGATGATAATGTATTCAAATGAAGTGCTGATTAGGGCCAACCCCATGGCAATGGCTTCAGAAAGTTAAAAAAAAAAAAAGACTAAATAAATAAAACTTTTATTTAGGCAATATTGGTCCTTATTTAGCTCCTATTCATGGGATTTGTACCTAGGAGAACACTGCCAGGGAGCAGCAAATATAAATAGAAGCAGGTTTGGACTGGACCCTAGGGTACAGCGGCTGAGAGAAGCAACCTCACCTCATTGATTTTCACTAATTAGAAATGCAGGTGGAATTTTAAAAGTCTGATTATACAATAATTAACATGATTGTCCTACTTTCACATTTTCTGATTATACAGATTTGATATGTAAGTCCGACATAGTTGAATATTTTAAAGACTTAGGAATAATGTCTATTTTATCCATTGAATTTTGCCTGTAGAAATGAGTGCATTGTAGAAATAATTTCACATTTCAGAGCACCTATTATAGGCCAGCTCCTGTGGTTGGCTCTTTACATCCATCACGTATTTCACATTTGTGATAAACTCAAGAGATAGTTGTTTTCTCAATGTTAGACATTAAAAAAATGAACATTATAAGAAAACCTTAGTGGAAACGTTAGGGCCAAGATAAGACCAGGTTTGTCCTACAGCCTAAGTCCTTTCCGTTGTACTTTGCCACTTCTGAAAGCTCAAGAGCAATAGATGCCGAGGACCTTGTGATGCCACCTGGCTGGAAGTGACGATCCTTTCATCTTCTTATCCCTTGTTTTCAAAAAATATTAGATGGGTGAGGAGATCAGCAGAATAATCAGAATGACTGAGGGACTATCTTAGGATGTTTTGCATTGATTTTTAGTATGCTCATGTTCCTTGTCATCTCAGGAAGTATATATTACTTACCCCCATGGATGGGGACTTGATTTAGAAGGAAATGAAATTGCAGCCTAGGAAATATTTGAATACAACAACCCTTGTGCCAACCTAATAAATATTGTAGAACAAATTCTGTCACTTTAAATACCCAGATGCATGTAGGAAGAGCTTGAGTAAGTAACATTGTCAGCCCGTGTGCAGGGGTAGCCTTGTGCCCGAGAAATGCTATGCAGAACGACCCTTCATGACGTCGTGTGGGCTGAGTCCAGGGAGAAACAGGCATCTCCCCAAACTCTTCAGTCATTTCATGGAAACTCATCTGACAATGGAAGAGAGGGTTGCCTAGGTGAGGAGAAGCATACACAGCGTGTCCATTCTTTAGTAATATTCTTTCGAAAGTTCTTAAAGTGTGTGGAAAAATCTATGGAGCTAAAGTTGATTTCTGTAAATGTGGCCTCAATTGTGCTAGAACATGAACTCCTAAGTCCCCTTGAAGTCTTATTCCTATCTTCCCATGTGGCATAATGCCAGAGATAATAGGTGATACGTAATCATTGACATGAACTAAAATTACATGCTCAAAGCAAAGACATGTACGCAACTTCGATTGTGTTACAAACAGATGAGAATGTTATTAGATGTGTAGTTATATATTTGTCTGCATTCCATCCTTCCACACACTCAGATTTCTATCCAACAAAAAAAAAATTGTCAGTAAAAACAAAAACATCTAACAAATGTCTTAACTTAGTAATATGAAAATTGCTTTTTTTTTTCTTGTAACACAATTTAAAAGCTTTATTAAATACAATTTTCAGGACAAGATATACCTTACCTGATTAACTAATGATTGTCAGAATTAGATGGGAAATAGTTACTGCTTATTTACCAAAATATATTACAATTACTTGAGGAATTAATTAGTATTCATTGAATTAAATCCAATTGAATGTAAAGCTTGCATTTCTTTTTTTCTTTTTTTTTCTTAATTTTTATTTTCTTTTTGTAGTTTTTGGCTGGGGCTGGGTTTGAACCCGCCACCTCCAGCGCCTTACTCCTTTGAGCCACAGGCGCCACTCAAAGCTTGCATTTCTTAAGAATCCTAGTGGATGATTCCTCCCTGCACCACTGAATCTCCTATTTGGTGCAACCACATGAATAGGAGTCTTTCCCAGCAATAGTTACCACTCCTGTGATAGCATCAGCAGAGAGACCTTCCAGGACCCGGGAAGTGAAGGACCTCTATGCCTATGAGTACATATCTAGGAAACTGGTTATTCTGTTAAGAGTCTTTCATTTTTTTGTTTGTTTGTTTTGACTTTAAGGGTGATGGGGGAATAGTTGGGTATTTTCTCTGGCGTTAACATATAAACCTCTCTACTCCTCTTTTGCATTTGACTTCATCAGTAATAGAACACACTTATTTTACTTCTCAGCACTCAACAGTCAAGTCATCATGTATTCATGGAATCCCTAGAAAGTGTCATTGTGAACATTGAAAGAACACAGAGATAAAATTGGGACTGTGGCCTCCCAGAAACTTTTCATATTGTTGGAAATAATATATATCTATATCTATATGCAGATATATGTATATATACAAATGAAATGAATATGTATACATATAAATGATATATATCTGTATTTGTAAATGAAATGTCATATTAGAAATATTTTTCATATGATTTGCCTATGGCTATAAAATCTGGCATAGACTTTCCTTTTGAGATACTGTGTTGAATTGCTCCTTCATTTAATAAGTGGTTCTTTATTGATGTTCTCTTTTCTGTTTTGGTTTTTTGGTTTTCTGTTTTTTTTTTTTTTTTGGTCTAAAAAAGCATTGAGACAGAGTATGTTTCGAAGACAAAAGGTAAGAAGAAAAAGATTAGACGATATTAGAATAGGGATCTTACTTAGAAGGTTTCCCGGAAGCATCAATATTTAAAATGAAACCCCCAAAAGGGCTAATAATTATTAAGTATTTGGTATGGGAAAGCAAAGGGATGGCAGGTATAAAAACCAAAAATGAAAAAGAACCTGATATGTTCACATAATTAAAATAAATTATTTAAAAAAAAAGATTAGAATGAAGAAAAAAAAATCATAATGATTATAGCATATGCCAGAAAAGAATAAAAAACAAAGTTTTTTTTAAAAAAGTAGATGAAAAGCTTGTGTTTTATATTCATATGAGAAAATTTGGGAAACCTCCACTGGGGGCACTGAAAAAATAGCACCGCTTTCTAATCTGATTCTGGACATGGGAGCCAAATTATCTGTCTAGTGTGACGGCCGAATGAGCCCACACCTCACCCTCGAGGATGACAGATGCTGTCCACCCGTCCATAAGCAACGCCAGAGCGAGGCCGGTCTGCAGGCAGAGCGTGCTGACTTTTTCTTCCCACACTGAAACAGAGACGTACCTATGTCTCTCCACCTTCTCAGTGGTGGAGGGAATAAAGGGGCAGGAGGGACCAAGATTCACGCTCAATCTGAGCTTCTTCACAGGAAGGAATCATGTTGGGAAAGCAACTTGGTAGAAATAGTGCAGTCTGAATGGTTTTCTAAAGGGAATTACTGATGAGCACACACGTGTGCAGAAGCAAGTAAAATGCAGTGGGAAGCAGCAGGGGGTGGGAGGAGGAGAGAAAAGGAGCAAACCAGCCTGGTGGGCACTAGGAACACCTGGACGCAAGCATTATACGAACGATGCCTGTCACCGAAAACATTTGCACACGCTCAGTATGATAAAACAAAAGTATGTATAGATCCATGTGGAGGTTTTAAGGAAGGAATATATGATCCAGTGTATATCATTGAAAGATACTTTAAAGCAGGTGTCAGCAAGAGAAAGATGAGTGAATATGGTTTAGGAGCAAATCATATCAAATCCGCACCATCACTGAATGTTACGCATGCATATGGCGTTTGGTGGTGATCGAAACAGAACCTATGGATGTCGTCACCTCTAGCACAAAGTCACTGACACAGACACAAAAAGCAAAGACCGCGGGGAACTTAGTTCATTCTGGATGCTAAAAAAAAAAATGCCACCCGCTGGGTAGCTTGTAAACAACTGGAATTTATTTCTCAGAGTTTTGGAGGCTGGGAAGTCTAAGATCGAGAGAGACTTGCTGTCTGCTGAAGGGCAGTCTTCTCCCTGTGGAACACGGTGGAAGGGGCGCCTTCCTCTCTGTGGCTGGTCTTTGTCATAAAACCACTAATTCCAAGTCGTGAGGGGCTCTGCCCTCCTGACCTGATCTCCCCTAAAGGTTCCTCCTCCTGATACCATCACCTTGGATATTAAACTTCAACACATGAATTTTCAGGGGGCACAGAGATTTTAGAACATAACAACAAGATGTAAAATGAGCAAATGCTCAATTTTTTTAATATGTACCAGACAATATTCTAAATACTTTACAATGATTAACTTGTTTAATTCACTTAATATTCTAATAAAGTAGACATTCTGCCTTTTCACCACTTTTATGCAGAATTTTATTATAATTTATTTTATTTTATTTTATTTTTTAGGTAGGGTCTCACTTTGTCACCCTGGGACTGAGTGCCGTGGTGTCACAGCTCACAAAAACCTGAAACTCTGGGGGTCAAGTGATCCTCTTGCCTCAGCCCCCCCCCCAAGTAGCTGGGATTACAGGTGCCCACCACGACACCCAGCTATTTTTTAGAGATGGGGTCTCACACTTGCTCAGATTGGTCTTGAACTCCTGAGCTCAGGCAGTCCAACCTACAGTGCTGGGATTACAGGTATGAGCCAACGTGTACAGCTTCGATGCAGACAAGCATTAGAGGAGTTAGCGTTTACCTACGGTCAAACCTGTAGTAACTTGTAGAAGTAGAACTTGGCCTGAGAGCTCAAGTTTCTAGCCACTCTGCTACAGATGGAAGGGGCAGGGGTGGGAGAATTTGGAAATTAATTTGTTTTTTCTTTGTTTTATATTTTTCCTTTCTTTCTGCTCTGGGTAAAAAGAACTTGTCATAAAGCATATACCGTGGCAGGTGAAAATATATTTTGCTGTATGCACATTTGTTTAAAAAGACATATACTACAACAATATTATTCATTTTGAAAGCTTTCATAAAGAGTTTAAAAATGCAGTGCCTACTGTTTTTTCTTTCCTGGAGTTTCTGAAGTGTTAAATGAACCTCCTTAGTCAATTAGTTTGGGGCATGGTTATATGTAGACAGAAGTGAAATATCTTGGTGTGCATTATATTAAAATATGCATTCATTGTGTATCACTGTCAACTTATGTCACTCTGTAAATGCAGAAGTAACTATGACAGACTCAGATTGAAGTAATCCATGTTGAAAATGTCTCTCAAAAGTGTGTTAGTGTCCCTGTCATCCTGAGAGTAGGGTGTGTGAATGCAGTGTCCTGAAAGATAGCAGCCTTGCAAGAACTAATTAAGTATCCCGCAGTTTCTCTTAATGTAATGCTCTCCACAGGTGCATGTGGTTTCTAAAAATTCCCACATGCTTTCCAGATTGTTCTGGACTTTTTGAAAAAGACACATCCTTGAAACAACTTCCGTCCACTTCTTAGGTAGCAATTGCCCTGGCTGCTTTGAAGAGAATGGGATGAGATAGTTAAGAATGAAAGTGAAACAATCCAAGTGCCCAGCGACCCATAAATGGATTAACAAACTGTGGCTTATGTACACCATGGAATACTATTCAGCCCTAAAAAGACCGAGACTTGACATCTTTTGTATTTGCCTGGTTGGAGCTGAGGAACATTCTCCTTAGTCAAGTATCACAAGGATGGAAAACAAGCATCCTGTGTACTTAATACTTATTAGAAATCAGTAGATAAACCACAACAGGCCCACATGAGAGGAGCACACAATTAAATTCGAGAAGTGGGCAGGGGGCGGTGCCTGTGGCTCAAAGGAGTAGGGTGCCGGCCCCATATGCCGGAGGTGGCGGGTTCAAACCCAGCCCCAGTCAAAAACTTCAAAAAAAAAAAAAAAAAAAAACAGAAGAAGAAGTGGGCAGAGAGGAAGGGGAGTTAGGGGCTCGGCATCTCCCTCCCCGTTGGTCCAATGTAGGGGTGTATGGTGCACCTCCTGGGTGAAGGCCTCAAATACAACTTGGACTTGTCCTGACAAATGCAAACTATGTAACCAAATTATATGTACCCTTATAGTAATCCAAACAAACCAACCCAAAATTGAGAGTGGGGAGAACACTTAGAACATAGTTCAGCAGTCCAGGTAGGAGGTGGTGATGCCTTGAACTCAGAGGCGAGACCCACAAGGTCTATGGGGAAGGTACCCAGCCACGCAATGTGGAAAACAGCACTAACAATGGCTGGATACTTCCCGGACAGCCCCCGGTTTTGAGACCAGGGCCTGAGACTTGCTGATAGAACGGGCAATGCAAGCAAGGAAGAATTTGATGACTCTCGGCACCCAGAATTTTTTATGTGAGTTAGGTAATGATAATAATGCTGTCCCCGAATCAGGGAAGGGGTCAGTAGGCAAATGTTCCTGGCAAACAGGATTAGTTCCAGTTTTTGCAATTTTACTTTGGATATTCTCGTCAGACCTCCGAGGAAGAACCCAGAGGAAAAGAACAAGAGCTGACCCTGCGTGGAACATACTGTGTTCTAATTCTGTTCACAAAGATTCTGGAATGAAATCCTTACAACAACCATATGTGCCAATTAGAGGGGCTATTGTTATCCCCATTTTGCATAGGAAGGCAGTTGCATTTTCAATAAAATGAGATAATCCAGGTTGAAGTACACATGACGGGGCTTAGCACTGGGCATTAAAATGAGAGAAAGGTGTTTCTATTAAGTTTCTCGCTTAGAATATTCAATGAAAATATTTTGGATGCCATTGGATGCCTCTGTTGGCTGCTGGATTGTTCAAGAAGTATGAAGTTTCGAAGCCTCATAGAGTTGTAGATGGAAATTAGATGCACTAAAGAGATCAAACTCTGAAGGACAGATGAATCGAAGAAGATGCGGCTATTATCAAAAGGACAGATGCCAAATCCTATGCTCCACCAAGTTCACAATTCCACTTCCAAAGTGATAATGGAGAGCAATTTAATTAAAAGATAATGGAAGAAATTAAGAATGCTCCAGTATCTTTATATGCCTCAAGAGCATACATAAAAGTCAATCCCAGAATCTTTCTTACCCAAATTGAAATAGTCTATAAACATCACACTTTGGGGAAAAAGCATATTGAAACAAGACCGGTAGAAATGTTTGTTTAAATTATTTTCTCAGGTGAACAGAGAGTAGTCAATTAAAATGAACTATGTTTAAGGTGAAAAGAGGAACAAATTGTCTTGCAAAATTTCCTCTGTGGACTACTTCATAACACATTTACTGAGCGTCAAGCATTGTGCTAAGTTCTGAGTTCCCCTCTCAAAGGGTATCCCCACAAAAGATAGTGATTCTATGAATTTTACATAGGACCTGTGGATGAGACATTGTTTAGTTTAGTGTGATGTAGAAGTTAGGAGTGGGGCCTCCGGCACCTGGGTTCAAATCCTAGCTGCTCTAATTCCTGGCTGTGTCACTGCCTTAGTCCTTGGTGCTTTAGCAAAATACCAGACTAGGGTGGCTGAATGACAGACCTTCGTTTTCACACCTCTGGAGACTGCCCGTCTGTGCTCTGGGTGCCAGTGTGGTCGGAGGATCGGGTTGGGGTTGCAGGCCGCTGATTTCACCAGGTAATCTCGCATAGCTAAAGAGGGAGCGAGTTCGCTGAGGTCTGGCCTTTGTGAGAGCCCCAGTCTCATTCATGAAGGCTTTATCTTGTCACCATCACTTCGGAAGGCTTTGCCTCTGAATATTGTCACATTGAGAATTAGGATTTCAACATGCTAATTGGGAGGAGACATAAATATTTGGTCCACAGCAATGACCTTGGGCAATCACTCCACCTTTCTGTTTGCTCAGTGGGTTAAGGGGATGTAATAACGATATTTCCTTATAGCCTTGTTGGGAGGATTAAAGGAATTAATTAAAGTGCTTCAAACAGGGAGTGGTTCATAAGAGGCACTCAGATCTTAGCTGTTATTAAATCTAAACATGATTTTGGGCAGGGATCATAGTCCTTCCCTTTGGGCTCCAGGCAAATCAAGAGGTTATTAAGTATTTATTTTAGTCTTCCTAAGTATACCATGGCAGTTAGACCATGTGCCTTGTGATCCGCTTTTCGAAGTAAGTGGCTGATCTGCTCAGACGGCAGTGACGACTTACAGGGCATCCTATTGTGTAATTCCAGATACAAGCCTAGCAGAACTCCATTCCTGATCCAGGAAAAGATTCCTATACTTTCTGCAGGATGGCATGGTTTTACGTTCCCCCCTCCATCATGAGGGCCTATTTACCCTGCCATGCCCTTCTGATATCCTCCGGATTCCCCACGTGGCAGGCTTGAGAGCTGCGTGCGACTGAGAGCCTTGGGGCTCCGCGGGCTGATTGCTCCTGTCTGCACTGTCTGCTCGGCCTCACCTGCTGTGGCTCCCACCTGTGGCTTGCTGTTTGGCACATGTGTTTCTGTGATGATTGGGGAGGATAGAATCTCCTCCCACTGTGAAGACAACGGTGTATCTTAGGAGTCTTAGAATAGGCTGCTAAGGAAAACAAGTGAGAAGGTAGCATTTTCCTTTTACTGAGTCCTCGGGCAATGTTGATTAGTCTTAAGTGCTCACATATTGAGAGTCTAGGGGCTTGTCTGGACACTTTACAGATTTCATGGATAGATGTTGGACAGAGTGTGTGTGTGCTATATTTTACCTTGTTCAAAATCCAGGGGCAGAGAATGATGTAAAACTGGAGAGAGAGAGAGGAATTGGTGTAGAATTTGGAATCTGGAAGACTGGGTGGCACCTGTGGCTCAAAGGAGTAGGGAGCCAGCCCCATAGACTGGAGGTGGCAGGTTCAAACCAAGCCCCGGCCAAAAACAGCAAAAAAAAAAAAAAGGAAAAGAAAAAAAAAAAAGAAAAAAGAATCTGGAATCCGGAAGACCTGGGGTGGGAAATCCCACGATGAAACCTTACCGGCTGTATGACCTGGAGGCAGGCTCCTAGCTTCTCAAAGCTTCAGTCGTCTTAGGTATGAGATGGGAATCATAATGCCTACCATAAGCTTTTGTGTGGAATAAATAGGATAACGTATTCATACAGCAGACTCCATAATAAATGGTAGCAGTTGTTATTAGAAGCTTCCAGTTTGAGTTTTCTACCGGCCATCACAGAAGCTTGTGCATGCAGGGATGGTGATTGTCAAGTGAAGGTCTGCTGGTAGCCTTGTGGTGCCATGATTGAGGGTTTTCTTTCTTTCTCTTTTTTTTTTTTTTGGAGACAGAGTTTCAAGCTGTCACCCTCGTTAGAGTGCCATGGCATCACAGCTCACAACAGCAGCCTCAAATCCTTGGGCTTAGGTAATTCTCGTGCCTCAGCCTCCCAAGTAGCTGGGACTACAGGTGTACACCTCAATGCCCGGCGGGGTGTGTGTGTGTGTGTGTGTATGTATGTGTATATATAGTGTTTGTTTGTTTGGTTTGGTTTGGTTTGGTTTGGTTGCAGTTGTCATTGTCGTTTAGCAGGCCTGGGATGGGTTTGAACCCTCCATCCCCGGCATGTGTGGCTGATGCCTTGCTGACTGAGCTACAGGCACCACCCAGATTGAGTGTTTTCTTAACCTCTTGGTTAGGGGGATTTGAATTACGTGCACAGTGTTCTTCAACAGTGTGTTTGATGAACGTCGATCAACTTGTCAGCAACAGAGTTGCTGTTACATAAATCAGTCAGACAAAATCCTTGACCCTGAAAGAGTGTAGGTGTGTAATAATTCATGCTGGGTAAGGTGAAATTCAGAGATGAAACAGAAACATAACTAGCTTTCAGTTCATTAGAGCATAAAACACAGAGTGGTTATCTTTTCTTTTCTTTTTTGTTTTATTTTATTTTTTTTTTTGAGACGGGTTCTCACTTTGTTGCACTCAGTGCAGTGACCTCACAGCTCACAGCAACCTCAAACTCTTGCGCTTAAGGGATCCTCCTGCCTTGCCTCCTGAGTAGCTGGGACTACAGGCGCCTGCCACAACACCCAGCTATTTTTTGAGATGGAGTCTCACTCTTGTTCAGACTGGTTTCGAACTTGTGAGCTCAGGGCAATCCACCCACCTCAGTGCTGGGATGACAGGCATGAGCCACCGTGCCTAGCCCAAAGTGGTTTTATTTCCAGTAAACATCTCCATTTTTTCTATGGACTCCTCCTTCCTCTCCTTTAACATCTTGAGAATCTTCTAGAACTTTCTAATCAATTTTAACCGTTAAAGTAAGTACTTTGTAACTCCCAGTCATATTGTGGGTTGAAAACTCCCTAATTCCTTTCCCTTCTTCATTTATGACCCAGCTCCGGGTGTGTGAGGCAGAGTGAAGGAGAGAAGGAATTCCACGTGTCCATCTGTGGTTGTTTACCGGGCAGAGGATCCTGACTCCAATGGACACGGGCTTTTCTGAGTGTGCCGCTCTCGTTGTTTTCTGGGAGTTGATGCTAAGCCTCACTGGGGTCCTTTCTTGGCTGAGGACCTTCAATTCTTTTATCTTTGTTGGACATTTTGACTATTCGTGCAGCCCTAGAGTCTTCATGATCTTTCCCTGAGAGGCTTGGGGATCTTCTCCGACAGCTTCTGAGTGTCTCAGGAGCTTGGGCTATGCGGCACCCGTGTTTCCCAGGCAGCCCACACCATGTCCTCTAGACATGAGGAAGTGTGCTCCACCAGATCTCCAATCCTCACCAATTTGGTCATCTTTAGCAGTCTCTGGACCACCATCAGAAATTAGTTTCTCTTATTATTATTATGTTCTTAGACTTCAGATCTTCTTAAACACAACTTCACAGGGCTCTGCTGGGATCTTCCTGCTGTACTGAGTCAGACCTGAACGTGCCTCAGGACTGAGTGGCCTGTGGCAGAAGCAGCAGTTGCAAAGTTCTCCTTTGTGGAGGTCCCTAGAGGTTGACCAGTGACGCTGATGGATGTCACCAACCAATTTAGTTTGGGGAGTTGAGGGTAGAAGAAGGAAAAATTTCCACCATCTTGCCTTTCTGCCTTTTTCTCTAAATCTTTAAAGCAATTTTTGATGGACTAAAAAAGAAGAGGGATTGTTGCTGATGGGAACTATTCTAAGTTTTGGTATCCGTGTGTGACAATGTCTGACCTCAATTATAGGTGACTCATTAAAAGTTGGGGTACTTTGCACATTGATGTGGTTTGGTTGCAAGTTCATTCATCAACCAGTCTCTTGAATTGTTTGTTTAGTCTCTCACTGAACACTCATGAGTTATGTAAGCCCTACTCTTTGCAACTGGTCTTCAAGAAGATAATAATTCACTGGTGTACAGGATACAGATAGCCCGTTGTCTGAGGCCATTTTGACAGAAGTACCGTGAGGTACCAGAGTAGCCTCTGTCAGGCTACTATGACAGAGTACCATAGACTGAGTAATTTTTAATGAAGATACTTTATTTGGCTCATGTTTTGGAGGTTGGGAAGTCCACGACCGAGAGGCTGTCATCAGGCCATCACATCCCACAGTGGGTGGTAGAAGGGCAAGAGAGGGCCAAACGCATCCTTTTATCGGGACTCCACTTCAGTGATAATGAACGCGATTCTATGATAATTGCTTTAATCTGTTTATGAGGGCACAGATATCTTGACCTAAAAACCCTTTAATGGTCCTAACCTTTTTTACACTGTTGAATCAGGAATTAAATTTCCAATACATGCTTTTTGTGAGACACATTCAAACCTTAGCATCTGTTGAGGGAGAAACTTACAAGTGTAATGGATATAATATTATACAAGAGGAAGGTTTTCCCAGAATAACAGCACCTATCCCTGAGACCCAACCCAGAAGAGGGGTTTAGAAATCTCTGGGGAAGTGATGGTTAATCACATGACAGATTTGATGGATAAATGGAAATTAGCTAGGGAAAGAAGGGAGAAATAGTTTCTAGACAAAGGGAGGGGGATGTTCAAGCCACAGAACAAAATTTAGGATGGCTGGAGTGTAAAAGACATGTTGTGCTCGGGACTCTTTGAAAACAAGTAGTGACTCAATCAAACAGACCTCATGGGTCATGTTTAGAAAAGAAGCAAGAATGAATGAACTAGGAAAGGAGTGAGAAATTTTTAGGCACACTTCCTCCCCTGAAGGATGGATAGATCAGCCTCAGATACTGATGAGAAGGAGTGTTCAGCCTAAGCTTTCCACAGTTCTCCATGTGAGAGCTGAGGGTGAATATTTGGGAATAAATCAATGAAAGGCTCTGAGGGAGAAATAGTCTTTCTTTCACCAGTTGTTTTCGGTTACAATTCAATGGTTTCTTCCTGTCTCTACCCCTTCTTTTACTTGGGTGATTTTTTTCTCTCTTTGTTTGAGTCTTATTTCTTTTGTAACCCTCTAATAACTGTGCCGATTGGCTTTGCTTATTCATGAGGGTAAAGTTTAATTCTTTTGAGGAAAGAGGAGTCATAATTATTTAGTTAATATTTTTTTCCCATTATGGCTATCTTTGTAGTCTCTGAGTTCTCTGCAGAAACGTACAACCTGCTTGAAGTGGTTATATTTTATTGTGTGAGTATCAATAATTCAAGGACATCAGTACTAAAATATCTGACTTTGTCCTCTGTGCATCGTGCAGGAAAAACCATTAAGCTTGTAGCCACCCAGATGCCTAGAGTTAATGACAAACATGCCTTTCTCTGCGGAAATGAAAATGTTTTTACCTTGAGGTATATAACTGAAGATGCCATGTTACTGTCATTTTTGAAGGCATAAATACTATTTAAAAACAATATCAGCACATGCAAATCACCCAAATGGTTTGCTTCTAAGGTTATACCAAGGGAAACTGCAGTGTATGCAAAAAGGGTGCATTGTACAGTTAAATTTTTAGATTCTCAAAGGGTCTGACAGTTCCACAATAGCAGGAAGGGGTGACAACACAAGGCTAAGAACTGCACTTTCTGCAAGGTTTTTATCATGCACTGTGATTTATGCAGCTCTTCTGTTGAAAGGACCTACATCTATTTCCTGAAATGGAAACAGCCTAGGAGCTAATTTTTTTTTTTTTTTTTTTGCAGTTTTTGGCCAGGGCTGGGTTTGAACCCGCCACCTCCAGCATATGAGGCTGGCGCCCTGCTCCTTCGAACCACAGGCACTGCCCGGAGATATTTTTTAACCTATTTTCTTAGTAAACCAAACTCACCTAAGTCTTTCTCTTATCTTCAGATCTCACAGATAGATCTAGCAGAATGAACCAAATTTTTTTGTACCAATGTTCAGGCCAAATACTTTGTTTCTTATAATTTCTTTTGTGGTTATATATATGATATCTAACTAAAAATAGTAAAATGACAAAGTTTATGGTTAATGAAGAGTGATTCAGGTGAAGATTTTAAATGTTGCAGTTAGTTCCTGCCATGAAAAGCCTACATGATCTGCCTATGTTATAACATTCACTTCTCACAACCAACCATAAGGGAAAACACTACTAGTGGTCAAAAAAATGTGTTTGAGATTATTTCATAAATTAAACAAAATCATGCAAATAGTAAAAGATAGATATAGGATTCAAATTCTTGTTTTTCTGATTTTATTATGCCAGTGGTAAAGGACTTATAGGTATATTAACGGGTCCTTTGATTTTTCTTTTTAAATTAAAATAAGTCTGTATATCATTCAAGTTTGAAAAAATTATATTACACTATAGTATAATACTTTTATAAAATAGGGTTGTGGCCCAGTCTTTCTCTTACTTGCTGTATGTCACATGAACAAATAAATGGGGTCTCACATCCTCATCTTAAAGATTTCAGGGATTAAATGTCTCTTCTTAAAGTAAGTTTCTGTTTTAAAAATAAGTTTATTAACTGGTAAGCATATTTATGGGAAAATTTATTGCATCGGTATGAAGCTGATTATTCCTTTGTAGTTAAAAATTAAAGAATTGCATTCACAATGATATCTTTTCTTCCTCTCTTTTATTAAATCATGGCTGTGTACATTAACACAATCAAGGGTACAATGTGCAGGCTTCATATACAATCTGAAATATTTTTATCAAACTGTTTAACATAGCCTTCATGGCATTTTTTTAGTTATTGTATGAAGACATTTGTATTCTGCATTTAGTTTCACCTGTACCCTTCTAAGACGCACCGCAGGTGTGATCCCACCATTTTCCCTCCCTCCGCCCATCCTTCCCTTCTCCTTCCCCTCCCCTCCCTTTCCCCTTTCTCCATATTCTTGCACTATAATTGGGTTATAGCCTTCATATGAAAGCTATAGATAAGTTTCATAGTAGGGCTGAGTACATTGGATACTTTTTCTTCCATTCTTGAGATACTTTTCCAAGAAGAATATTTTCCATCTCCATCCATGTAAACATGAAAAAGGTAAAGTCTCCATCTTTCTTTAAGGCTGCATAGTATTCCATGGTGAACATGTACCACAATATTTTTGATCCATTCGTGGGTCAATGGGCACTTGGGCTTCTTCCATGACTTGGAAATTATGAATTGGGCTGCAATAAACATTCTGATACAAATATGTTTGTTATAATGTGATTTTTGGTCTTCTGGATATATACCTAGTAGGGGAATTATAGGATTGGATGGCAGGTCTATTTTTAGATCTCTATGTATTCTCCAAACATCTTTCCAAAAGGAATGTATTAGTGTGCATTCCCACCAGCAATGTAGAAGTGTTCCCTTTTCTCCACATCCACAGCAACATCTCTGGTTTTGGGATTTTGTGACGTGGGCTAATCTTACTGGAGTTAGATGATATTTCAAAGTAGTTTTGATTTGCATTTCTCTGATGATTAAGGATGGTGAGCATTTTTTCATGTGTCTGTAGACACAATGATATCTTCACAGGTTTTGAGTATGAGATATCTCCTCGAATGAAGAAGATACAAAGTATAAAATAACCTTTCAGATATCTTTGCGTTTTTAAAATTCTAACTGTTCTGAGGATAAATATTCCTCTCCTATTTTATATGTGCTATTTTATAGTACTGATTTATCCAATGATAGTTCCCTAAATATCAACAATAGAAGCTGCAGTTCAAGCAAAAATGGGTTTGTTTCATGTTCATGTTTCCTAGAGATGAGTTACTGGATCTTTCAGGAAGTTTCTATCTTGATTGTAAGGACCTAGCAAATTGTTTGGTTACAAGTCTCCTAAAATAGTAAAGATAAAAGCAAATGAAGGCAGCGGAGCAGTTGAGTGCTCCTCATGCAGACAGTATGTTGAGAATGGAAGGTTTGGGACCTCTGTGTCCCAGCTGCATGAATCTGTTCTCTTGTCACAGGATAACAGGGTTATTTAGTCACACATTCGTCTCTACTGCTAGAGAAAGGAATCTTTCACAGCAGGAATATCTTCCTAGTCATTTGCATTTCTGCACCTGCAACAGAGCAGTATCCTGGCACTGGAGGTATAATGTTAGCAGTAGATAACTTGGTAATAAGGTAACAGCTTTTATCCCCTGCTCACTCCCCACAGGCCCCTGGGCACTACCTGGCACACCATCTCACCTACTTTCTGTAACAACCACTTGGGATTGCTTCTGTTTTTATGTTATAGGTATGCCAAAAAGAAAGATTGTTTTCATTATTTAATAAAGATTCATTACAGTTAATTAGACATGCTTTCAATACATTAATAATATCAAGTAAATCAGTTTACTTTTATCCATACCAAAAGAGATATTAACATTTCCAACAGATTGTGCCTATTGGAAACCAAGAGTGATCTTTAGCCTTCACTGAAGTCGATGGGTATCTTCCAACAAACATAAGCTCATTAACCAATATTTTCTTTTGTTGGAGAGTTATAAGCACAGTTGAATCATTTGCCATTTCACCCTCATGTACATCTCCATTGAGAACACCTCTGCGACCTGGGTCTGTTTTAATCAGCGTCTTTGAAAGAATTTTCCTCCCTCGGAGACTCTTCCCACATTTTAAGTCTCTGCTGCCACACTGTGGAGAAATGCAAAATAAAACATCAGCTGTCTTACTTGGGTTTTTGTCATCATGTTTTACCAAGGAGCAATTGTCATTTACAATGCCTCAAATTTTATTAAAAAATGACAAATATTCAAGTAAAAAGCTTTCAGACAAAGGATGATGTTAAGTGACGTCGTTACAAATCGAGAGAGCAGTGGTGGTGTTTTTAATAGGGTTGTTGTATTGACTGATTGGGTAATGAGCAGCTTACTTCCAATTGTGGTCATTCAAGAAAAGCAGCCTGGCGTAGTGAAATCAATATGAGCTTTCAGTTTTGATTATATGAAGGAGATTCCTTTTTTATTTTCTTCCTTCTTTCCTTTTTTCTTCCTTCCTCTGTCCCTGCATTTTTTTCTTCCTTCCATTCTTTCTTTTTTCCACTAAAATTGTTTTAGAACTGCCAGCCTGTGTCATGTATCATGCTAGCTTTTACTGATACAAAATCAAATTAAAAGTTGTTTTGGAATTTTATTAGGGACACTTCATAGTAATAAAAAGATATGTAGGCCAGATGCAGTGGCTCATGCTTAAAATCCTAGCACTCTGGGAGGCAGAGGCAAGTGGGTTGCTTTGAGCTCAGGAGTTTGAGAACAATCTGAGCCAGAGCAAGACCTCCTTTCTATGAAAAAACAAAAAAATGCCAGGTGTGGGCACCTGTAGTCCCAACTACTGGGGAGGCTGAGGCAAGAGAACCACTTGAGCAGAAGAGTTGTAGGTTGCTGTGAGCTATGATGCCACAGCACTCTACTGAGGGCCACAAGGTGAGACTCTGTCTCAATATAAATAAGTAAATAAATAAAAACAATAAAGCAGGATTGAGTGCAAAAGATATCATGGGAACTTACAAGGAAGTTTCCAAAGCCACCAAATCAGGTCTTTGCAGTGAATTCTGATGTATTACTTTCTGAAAGTCAGAATTCTCCTCTTCCCATTACCGTGGTCTGCAGTCACAACACTCCACAGATGGTGCAAGTTCGTCTTGCCCTCCCTGCAATTAGAGTGATCTGATTGTTTCCCATTTTTGGTTGAAAACCACTACGATGTATAGGGATTGAGGAAAACTATTAGCAAACATAAACTCTCTGTACAGTTGAACCAATTATCATTCAAAAATAACTTACAAATTTTGAGATAGAAAGGTAGAGATCTCTCCAACCTTCTTTGGAAATACCACCTTATAGTTTTGTCGTCTATGTAATGCAATAAGGGTATTTACCAATTTTCAATCATTTCCCCCCAGAATGAGGACATTCATCAAGGTTTAAAAATGGAATGCAAATAAATAAAACCTTGCTTCCAGGAGCATACACGATGACATTAAAATATGCAGGTTTATTATTCCTTTAGGTCATATACATTTTAGCTATATCCTAAAAATGACTTTTAGTTATTGTTTAACAATTTTCTAGTATCAGGTACCAAGAAAGGCTTTTATTTCAAAGCCTCACAAGCCTGAGAAGCAAGGTTAAAATAACCAAGTTAGTTTCGGAGATTGAGGAGGGAAGATTGTGAAATATGTTTATTGAACACGTAATATGTGCAGACATATCCAGACAATTTAAATCCACTCATTTATTTAAATGCCAACTAAAAATGGGAAGCCAACATATTAGCTCCATGTTAGAGATAAGGTAACTGAGGCTGAAAGAGTATAAGCAACTCGTTCAAGGTCGCATAACTAGAACATGTTAGGATTTGGATAAAACCAGGGCCCACAATGTTCTGTTCTGCACTAGAACAAAAAGGAATAATTTAAGTGTTTACCTCCAAGAAAAAGCACCTATTGTCTAAATCAGCTTGATTTTTTTTCCCCCAAGGTCAAAGTATTAAGCGTATCAGTAGGATAAGTACAAATGTCTTGTTTTAAACCACATCAACCATTTGCTTATCTTTGAAGTGCACACTTTCCTTATTAAATATATTTTTAAATTAAACTTTCTTCTTGGAGGTGGAAAAAAACTGAAAGCTAATTTAAAATTCAGGAATCCTATGAGTTCATTTAAGGCACAGATTTTCAGAGTCAGAGTTCATTTGCATCAGTTCAAGGTGAACACAAAGTTAAATGGTTTAATGTTGAATCTTTACACGGCATGAGATGGCTCGTTATTTTTTAATGCAGGTGATGTTTATATCTCTGGACAATGGGAATAAATAATCATACTAACAAAAACCAGAAAGGGGGGATTGTCCACTTTGGAACCTTGATTTTAGCTTAGAGAAAAATCTAGCATCCTAGGAACAAAAAGTAGAAATACAACCTTTAGAGGGTAAGGATGGAGAATTGTCAGTGGACATTCCACAGCAGGGGTAAAGTGGTACCAAGCTATGGGGTTATTATGAGGAAGAAATGAAATAATACATCTAACATTTGATCCAGAAAATGTCTTTAACACATAGATGTCACATGTCACTCTGACACCACTTGTCAGGACCCAGGGCTGGACAGGTCTTGGCCCAGCTTAACTAGGTTCCAGACGCAGACCTCTAAGTTACATTGCTCTGGTACAGTTTCTCTTAGGTGCCTGAGGGTTTTCTACTTCAGCAGGAGAGAGAGAGAGAGGAAGAGTGTCTTAGAGAGTAAAGCAATTTTCTTAGAATAGATAGATCTTAGTCTTTAGCAGAGCTTGGTAATGTTCAGCAGAGAGACGCCATGCTGGCGTTCTGCAGGCAGGAGAGGAGACAAAGTCAGAATAAGGTGGTAGGTGGTAGAATGCGCATGCTCCCAACTGCCTCCTCCTCCAGCCTAATATAAGGCTGATCTCATGCCTCCCAACACCACCGGTGTAGAGACTGCCAATTCACCACTGCCCTCATCTCACAAGCTCCCATGCTTGTTAGGAGAGTTAAATCCCTCTTTTGCCCTTTCCACCCAGGTGTTCCATTATTGACCTATACAGGTATTTCTTACAACTCTCATTCCTAGATATAGGCTATATGGGCTGCAACAGCAACTTCTCCAATGAGCATAGAACCAAGCTATTTGTATATGTGTTCTTGGCTGTGAAGCAAAGAACATCATAAAGTAGATAAAGATTGAGAGAATTTTGAGTTGGTTATAGAAATGTAGTTAGGACTTTCTTTAAATAATTGTTCTTTGTTTATACAAATGGAGTTAGGAATTTCTTTAAATAGTTATTCCTTTGAGAACCATTTTTGTTGCAACTGATGAGAATACATGTATCTTTCAAGTGCATCCTCTTTCAGTGAAAATATAACATTGTTTCTAATTTATTTTTGCCAGCAAAATGAATGTCATCTATTCTTCAGGATGGATGCCAAGGCGTTAAGATACTGTGTTATATGTTGATCCGGATTGTAACCCAAAAAGAAATATAGCTAAAGAAACTATAGTGCTGAACAAGCGATTTAAACACCTGAAGCTTCTAGGGGCAAATATATATATTTATAAACACACACACAAATATATATGTATATAAACATGATTCTGTGTATCTCGAGCAATTAAGCACATTGTCAGAATTAGTTCCTCAGAATTAAACCTTGGAGCTTTGAATATAAAATGGACCTGGCATACATCAGATTAGCCTTCAGAGGAGCACTGAAATTTCTTTGCTTTTGAGTATGGCTGGTTTCTTATGATAAGATGAGAATTTTTATACTGTTAATTCCATCGTAACTACTTTGTAGAATCTGTAGTCAGCATAGCAAAAGGTACATGGCATTATAAAATTCAGATACATCATTTTACAAACTTTTACTCAAGGAGCTATACTGTATTTGGCTCTAGCATCACCCAGCGACGGACCTAAAAATTGCAAGTTATTTAATTGAAAGGACATCTCAGACTCAACAAAGTCATTGCCAGAGAACAGCCCTAGGCCACTGCCCTACTTGGCCTGTGCACCAGTGAGTGTCATAGACTGTCCAGTCCTAACTGAGATTTTCTGTACCTGTAAATGCACACTGGATATCGATAAATTTTACATTGATCGTAGGTTAAAATAATATTTGAATGTACTTGGTTAAAATAGATTATTAAAATGTATTTCACTTGTATTTTTTTAATTATTCTTAAATGTGGCTATTAGGAAACTTCAAATTATACATATATCTTGCATTATACTTTTACAGGACAGTGTTAACTTAGATAATTGTGCTGTTTTACTCACATAGGTTATTTAGTGAATGTAGGGAGATAAAGAAGCTAAGGAAATAAATCCATCTGAATTTATTCAGGAAAACATGTTGGACAATGAATAGAGATAACAGTAATAAATATATCCAAGGATACTTCATATATGAAGTATACTTTTTTCAGTATACAGTAATAAATATATTCAAGGATACTTCATATATGAAGTATACTTTTTTGGGGGGAGCTGATCTGGGTTTAAACCTGCCACCTCTGGCATATGGGGCCGGCACCTTACTCCTTTGAGCCACGGGTGCCACCCATATATATGGTTCCTATCAAAGGTATAAAATTCATAGATTTATTAACTACAAAAGTGCCAGTGTTGAAAATTCACTAGGTGCCAGGCATTGTTTTAAAAACTCTGTATGTATTCACTCTCTTAGTCCCCACAAATATCCAGTGAGACAAATATTTTTATTATACATATTCCACACAGAACAGAAGGAGGCCCCAGAAAGTGGTGAATGCCTTGTCCAAGGTCACACGGAGATGAAGAGGCAGGCTCAGCATTTGAACTCAGTCTGGCTCTGCTGTCTACATGTCTCACTGCCCTAACTGGAGAGAAAATGTGGATGAAGAATAAACATTACACTGGTCATAGATAATTGCTTTGAGCAATCTGGAACTATGACATAATAGTTACAGGTTGTTGCTAAATTTGTAGTTAATGTGTTCTTATGAATATAATTCAAATGGAATTAGGAAGACCACTAGTGGCTTTGAAATCCTCGGTTTCAAATTAGTTACTGGTCATTTTAGCATCTGTCACAATTAGGAGACACGTGAGGACGCGACGATGAAGAGGACACATGCGTTTTTTTCCTTTTAGTAAGTCATATACACATAGATCATGAATACATTTATGCCCATGTGGGGTCCAATGTGTTGAGTTTTTTTATAAGTGCTCAGAGTTCAGGGAGAGACTAGTTCCATAAACAAGTAATATAGATGGAGTGCAGAGAGGGGAGGCCCGAGGGGAGATGATATTCAAGGAAAAGTAGGATTCATTGGGCAGGAAATACAGGGAATCCAGAAGATTCCTGCACCAGGGACAGTTTGGGCAAAGTTCGGTAATTATGAAACAGCATGATGCAGGCAGAGAACTGAACAGTTCAGCATTGCTTGGGTATAAAGGTGTCAGCTGATGAAAAGGTGTTCACCGAACCAGACAATCACCACAATCTTCTATAGAAATTTGCCAGCCTGACAACCTATCAGAGCAGGAGAAAATGATTATGTATATGAGATGATAAGTTCTGAATTTCGTTTGATCTAATTTTTTTTTTTTTTTGGTTATAATATAGCCATTTTATGTGATAGCATGAATCTCAGGAGGGAAAAATCTCTGAAGCTGCAGTTCACAGAAATAGTTTAGAGCATGTCTCTGTAAACTTTAGAATGCAGTGACAGACTTATAAAGATCAAATAAATTCCCCTACGAGGGCTATGATACTGCCTTGAAGGCAGCCCGATGCCAGGCAGATGCAGATTTTACAATTATCCCCTTGCAGCTAAATAAAACAGGCCCTTTAAAAGTTAGGGTAAAAATCGCAGGTGTCTTTCATTAGGTGTCACTGCATATAGGCAGAATGAGACTAATTGGAAAATAATCACAGCTGGGTCTCATTTGTGACTTTTGACAAGGAACCTCTGTTTGCATCTTTAATTTACTATCACCTGTCAATGTCAAACGTTGGAGTCCCAAAGCATTGTGTTCTCAACTTGAGGAACTAGAATATGCAGTCTATAGACTTTTGTGCAAACTGGGTAATAGGGACATTAGTGTCCCTAGAGAGAGGCCACTAACCTAGGTCAGCCACAACAAGACAGTCTGTCTTTACAGCACCACCAGTTGGGGCAGGGGTGGGGCACCTGCGTGTCCACACCTGATGGCGGTTGAGTTAAATTACCCAAGTGACCTTTACTCTGATGATCTTTGAGTACTGCATTGCCAGAAACTGAGAGGCTGTGGGACTGGGGTGTAGGAATTGGCACTTTTAAACAAATGTCCTGGATGACTTTTTAATGTGCTCTGAAGTTTGAGAAGCTCAGGATCAGATTGTGGTTTCAAGGTAGTCTTAGCCAACACCAAGGCTAAGCCACTGCCTTCAGGAAATTGGAAGCCCAGCTTGGCCAGTGCGGCTCCCTCTGATTTCCTGTGGCCTCAGCATCAAGAGATGAAGCAAAACTGTCTCCTTACTTGCTTGCTCTGTGGCCATTCTGGTTACATGGCCATCAGTCACTTTTCTGCTCTAAAGGGAAAAAAAAAAAAAGAAAGAAAGAAAACTAGGCTTTCTCTTCTTCCCTGGAGAAATTCCAGCCACTTACTACTTTTGTTGAAAGGAAAAAAAGAAAAGATTTACAAATACAATTTGGAATGAACAGTTCATCTAAGTTGACAATTTGTCCAATAAGTCTATGGATCCATTCTTCATGCCTGGTATTTTCATTGTAAGATATAGATTATTATAGATATTCAAAGCCTTATTATTGCTATGTAATTCATAATTTATTAAGATGATTATGGTGTATCATGATAGTATTTTTTCTTTTTGGATATTTACCTTCAGGAACATGGGTTAGATAAAGCACTTATTTGCTTACTTTTAATACCTCCCTCCACCTCCAGCCACACCCTAACAGTTATTTGGTATGACTGCTGTTTAGAATGAGAAAGATATATTTGCAAGAATTTGGCCAAAAAAAGAAAAAGAAAAGAAAAGAAAAAAAGAGTGTTCAAGGAAAGAAAATACAGGACAAAGCCATTTTGTAGAGTAAATTATGGTTGCAAAATTATAGCTCAATTTCTGTTTTTGCCTTAATTTTTCCCCATCAAATGTAAAAATTCTTAAAGAAAAGAAATAGAGAATAAGCATAAAATTTCAAATGACAGACAAAGAGAGTAGACTGGAATTTTATCATATTAGATAATTCCCAATTCTTCAGTTGATGCTAATTGCATGCCTAGCTATTGAGATGACTGTTGGATATAAAGGTAATATCACTTTCAATAGCAAAGAAAAGATGTTTATCCAAAAACCATAAATTTAGATTTTACAAACTGTGGGCCTAGTTTTTCATAAAAAATATAGTATGAATCACCAACTATGTGATTTTACATGGAAGCCCTAAAAAATTCTTAAAACAGGGTGGCGCCTGTGGCTCAAAAGAGTAGGGTGGCAGGTTCAAACCCAACCCCGGCCAAAAACTGTGAAAAACAAAAAAAATTCTTAAAACAGGCTAAGGGTTACAGTAAGCGTGTATTGTATGGCACAATGTATTAGGATTTATATACTTTAGTATAAATTATTCTAGTTCCCAAGTCTTTTTAATAAAAATAGATTTTTAGATTAAGGTAAAATTTATATTCCTGATTTCAAAATATATTCCTGAAAGAAGAAAACACAAAGAAAAGAAGTAACAACATTTTGGATCAACAAAACTTAGGCAAAGTTTCATAGCAGAAAAGGATATTGTAGATTCAGGGAACATTTAAGAGGAAAGCTTGGCTGTATCAAAAGATCTATGTTTAAAAAAAGAGGTAAGCTTTGAATGAAAAATCTATGCCTGCTCAAAAACTGGTATTGTCACATTTCTATATTTTTAGGGGAAATAAAAAAGATTGACAATGGCAAAAGATGATATTCATTTCTTATAATAATAGAGCAGTTGTAATTCATTTAGAAAAGATCTAATCCAGCTTGTGTCTGGTTGTTAATTATTTTAGTAAAAGAGAAATTCCTTCACCCCAATTTTCTCCTTCTAACCTAGGCTGTGAATTAGAAGAAAGTAACTCATTTCATTTTCCTGTTTCCATTTTGCATTTATCAGACCTTGAAATCTGAGTAAATATGCCCTGTTTTTAGCTCCATTTTGATAGTAAAGTGATTTGTAGTACTTGGGTGTTACACTTTTCACAAGGCAAATTTCTCCTATATTCTGCCTTCATAATTTCAAACTTTAGTCTGCAGACTCCAGGGAGAATGGTGTAGAAATGATAATTAGAGTAATATCCTGAGGTTTTCTGCCTCAGGCTGTGTGTGTGTGTGTGTGTGTGTGTGTGTGTGTGTGATATAAAATTTTCTCATTTGTCTATATATGTATCTATCTGTGTATTTATCTGGAAAGAGAGCGACTGAGAGAGAGAGAGAGAAAGAGAGAGAGAGAAGTGGGAAGAGAAGAGAAAGAAAGTTATTTTTAAATTTTCAACAAGGGAAAATTTGAACCAAATACATAACAAAGGTGGCACACTGCAATTGCTGGTGAAGGGCTGATAGATAATATTTAAGCGCATTTAATCTTTGATGATATTCATAGAAAATAGGTCATTCTGGGCAGGGCCTGCGGCTCAGTGGGTAGGGCACTGGCTCCATATCTCAAGGGTGATGGGTTCGAATGTGACCCTGGCCAGCTAAAACAGCAGTGGCAACTGCAACAAAAATACCTGGGCGTTGTGGCAGGTACCTGTAGTCCCAGCTACCCAGGAGGCTGAGGCAAGAGAATCACCCTAGCACAAGAGCTGGAGGTTGCTGTGAGCTATGACACCCTGGCACTCTACTGAGGGCAACAAAGTGAGACTCTGTCTCAAAAAAAAAAAAATTAAAAAAAAAAAGAAGTCTATCTGATATTACATGTAGACTGACTCTCCCAGAAATGACATTTCTGCATTTCCAACATGTAAAATTGGAGGTCTATGGTCTGTAACTATAGCAGAGAGGAAGACCCTGGCCATCCAGGGCTGGGAGAACTGCTGAGGACCTTTAAGAGGGACAAAACCTTTATTTTTTTTTTCATTTTGCCTTTTTTTCCCCTAAATCTTAAATTGGGGAAAATTAAACATATCAGCTTTGTGGGAGATTTTGAGAAATCTTGAACATGAATGAGAGGATAGAAGATGTGTTGGGGACTTGTTTTCATTCAAAGAGCACCAAGGAGGCAGATTTCAGGTAAGGGTAGAGAACTACGTTCCTTCCCAAGTGTGATTTTTACAATTTCTTTCTACATGTGGAAAGCCATGTAAAGTTATTTGTTTACATACCCTTTAAATTGTGGTTTTCTCAAATTAGGGCAAGAAGTGTGTGTGTGGTAGAACAAAGAATATGTTCTGTAGACTATCCTCTGAGGCTAATTTATATGATAGCAAGGCAGTTGTCAGACTAAATATTTTTCATATTTAAATATTATCACTGACTCAGGCAGGAAATACACGATTAACTATAACATTGTAACATATTGGGAAGGCAATGAAGATGTATGGCATAAATATTAAGAATGCAAAAAGACAGTGAATCATGAGAAATTGGAGATAAGATGTCTTGCCTAAATTTTATCGTATCGTTCCTGTACTGATACTTGAAGACTTTTCTTTACTCTGATCAGTGTAAACAAAGCTTTGAACACAGGAGATAAAAACATGAAGGCATTATGTAAATATGATGCTTGATGCCACTGGGTCAAAAGAAGATGTAACTGGCATCCTTTTTATTTGGAAGGTACGGTATGATTTTCAGTGGGGTACAGTCAACAGTTTAATGTAGCTCCCACGAGTTCAACAGGTCTTAATTCAACAAGGTCTCAAGTGACATTTTAAGCCTCAATAATCAGCTCAGATGAAGAGTTACAGGCTTCCTACCCAAGATTTATTGTAGTAATTTCAATGTTGAGTATGAATTTAAAATAAGAAATCACGATAATGCCCTTCATTTATGAGATTTATTTTCCATACGTGAAAACATGTTTTTCTACTGTGATGCACTTATAAATCTCTAATAAGACAACACCCTAATACTTGCAGGCATTCTTCAGTAAACAAAAAGTCATGATTCCATTCTATATCTATCTATACATCTTGCCTAATTTAATGCTTCTAGGGCAAGGATAATTTTTAATGTTTGCCAAAAAGGAATTCTCAGAGAATTTCTTTATTAGGAAGTTGCTAAAGGTAAAAGAAGCTATAGATTTCAGAAATTAAATCCAAGTCCACTTAACTCACAGATAGATTCTCTCATCTATATACATCCCATTTTATAATAATAAAAGTGAAGTTATCTCTTAGTAATTTCCATGATGGTTTCATTGAAACATATTTTTCCAAGATGAATGAAAAGACATAAAGCTTTTTAGAAACAATGGTATTGGGCAGTGCCTGTAGCTCAAAGGAGTAGGGTGCCGGCCCCAAGTGCTGGAGGTGGTGGGTTCAAACCCAGCCTCAGCAAAAAACCGCAAAAAAAAAAAAAAAAAAATTAGTATTACAGAGATTAAAAGCTTAAATGTTTTCTAGTTGCTTTTATTTGCTTTGTAGTTCTTGTAGTTGTTTGGCTTGCCTGGCGCATGTTGGGGTTTATAAAAGAACCCCAATAGTATAGACTTTCTATATATAAACTTGAATTTCTGATGACCTCAAATATATTTTAGGATGTTGTAAATTCTGTCTGCAGATTTTAGTCTGTAACTGGATAATTCATTTTTCGAAATTTTGACGATAAAGCTTGCTTTGTGAATATTAATTTTCCAAATATGTGTGAGAGAGAAAGAATGAATTATGAAAATGTCCAGAAATAGCTTAATATATTATTTAGGAGATAAATCAGTTTTTTGAAGCAATGCTTACATTTACATAGAAATCAAAGTTTCTGTGCATACATTATACTGTTCTATTTCTGAGTGTTGGTTTTAATAAGCTTTCTGAAAAAGAAGTAACTCATTCATGATGCATATAAGACTTGTAGAATTCCTCTATATAACCCAAGATATAAGATATCTTACGTGATAGTCAAATTATTTCTCACTTTATATGAAGTTACGTTTTATGTATTTGCCAATTGCAAATATAATCTTAAGAGATTTCTGGAGGGGGTGGAGAGAAAATATTTTATTTCAGTTTTTTCTTCAGTAATCTTTTAATATTTTAAGTATATATTCATGCTATCATGTGTTTCTCTTAAGTTTTAATTGTAAATCATTCCAGGCTCTGCGCCTGTGGCTCAGCGGGCTAAGGCGCCAGCCACGTACACCTGAGCTGGCGAGTTCGAATCCAGCCTGGGCCTGCCAAACAACAATGACGGCTGCAACCAAAAACTGGCCGGGCATTGTGGCAGGTGCCTGCAGTCCCAGCTACTTGGGAGGCGGAGGCAGGAGACTCGCTTGAGCCCAGGAATTGGAGGTTGCTGTGAGCTGTGATGCCACGGCACTCTATCCAGGGTGACAGCTTGAGACTCTGTCTCAAAGAAAAAAAAAAATTGTAAATCATTCCACATGCAGTCCTTTTAAAACTTTCAAATAATATACATGGGAGAGATTTTAATAAATAAAATGATAATATTGTTTAGCATTTTGAGTAAGCCACTATCTGATAAGAACACTGGTTTTTAGCTTGATGTTGTGGCAGACACCTGTAGTCCCAGCTCCTTGGGAGGCTGAGGCAAGAGAATCACTTAAGCCCAAGAGTTTGAGGTTGCTGTGAGCTGTGATGTCAGAGCACTCTACAAGGGCCACATAGTGAGACTCTGTATGAAAAAAAAAAAAAAACAAAAGAACACGTAACACACACCTGTAATCCTAGAACTCTGGGAGGCTGAGGCAGGTGGATTGTTTGAGCGCAGGAGTTCTTGACCCAGAAAAGAGAGGTCTCATCTTTCCTAAAAAAAAAATAGAAAAATGTGGTGGGCACCTGTAGTCCCAGCAGTGCTAGGGAGGTTGAGGCAAGGGGATCACCTGAGCCAAGACTTTGAGTTTGGCTAGGATGTCGTGGCACTTTACCCAGGGCCAGAGAGTGAGACTCTGTCAAAATAGAAAGAGGAAGGACGGGAGAGAGGGAAGATTCAGGGAGGAAAGGAAGAGAGGAAAAAGGAAGTCAATTGCCTCTTTCCTGCTCCTGAGTTTCCCAGTTGGGTTTTAGTATCCACTTTGGCAGATTAGCCCCTGTATTATTGTCTCTCATCTGCACAATTGTTATTTCTAACATTTTAAATCGCTGTGCCTTCAAATTATTATAATAAGAGACTAAGAAGTGGAAAAAATACTGTTGGTCGAGGGCTTTTCAGATGTATATGTTATCAAATAGTCTGGGTGTTTACTAATGTCTCCCCAGCTGAATTGGTGAAATGTATTGGCATCTCAAAGAGCAGATAATGACTGTTTATTTATCCACTAATTTATCCATTGATTCATTTGATTATTTAACTAGATTTAATAATTATTTATCTGGTTCAACAGAAAAATTAGATAATTATGATAGAAGTTTAAATAATAAAACTACCTGAAAAAGGGACACGAGGCAATTCAGAAGTCATCCCTTGCAGAGAAAGAGTGTACAGACAGTATAGGGAAGGCTTTGAGCTGTTCTTAAGGCCGAGGTACACACTTAACTGATATCACTACTGGTCCAAAGATAAGTTCATAGTTCTTAATATCCAAAATAAAAAGTTCTTCGGAGGCAACCCGAGCTTTTCCTCACAAGTGATTCAAATAATATTCTTTCATATTACTTTTATAGAAAGTCTTAAAGTGCAGATCTGAAAATCTTATCTCTATAGATAAATACTATTCAGGCGAATTTGCTTTTTACGGCAAAATGTCATTCCACCAGTAAACTTTTTAATTTGTAAAGACCTTGATCCCCTCTCTCCTTCTTAAAGTCAAGATCGTGCCAGGGGGTTAGAAAGATGAACTTTTATCCTGTGTGTATGTGATTCTGTATTTCTCCCAATGCTTATCCATTTTATTCTTTACCTTTAATAAGTTATTTCTCTGCATCTGGGTTTTTAATTTTCTTAAGTTCTTGGCAGCTTAACTCTGAATATATTATTTAGAGTGACATCCAAAGCTAAAGCAAAATGAATCTTTGCACATTAGTGAAGACTCACACTGACAGGACAAGCAGACCCTAGAATGTAGGTGGCTTGTCAGTTTACTTCTAAATCTTACAAAGTCCTAGTGAGTGTTAGTGATAAGCCTAGAACTCTATTTCAAATGCCATTTCAGGCACTCACTTTTCTTTCATCTTGTGGCTCTGCAATCTTCAACACTGCCTTTCAGAGTTTTGCCAAAGGGGAAGAAAAACATGAAGGGTAATTCAGGGAGATTTTTATGGACCAGATATGCCTTTCATCACTTCTACCGGAGTCCCTTGGTCATCAATTATTCATAAGATTCCATACCTGCTGCGAGGGTATCGGTGATGTGTTCTCTTGACGAGTTCCCAGAAGAAAAAAATAGATGAGATTTGTTAACATCTAGGCACTCTCTGCCATACCTGTATTCCTATTGTCCTGTCTATAACCATAATTTTTATTTTATAGGCAACACTTAACTTAAAAATTGGAGAGTGATGGTTGGGGAGATCTTCTTCTCCATTTCTTGTACCTCTTTGCACCTGCTGTTCATTATACTTTAAAAAATCTTCCTGCAGAACCTTAGGTCTTGAGCTCAATTGTTACCTCCTCAGAGAGGCCTTTCCTGACAATTGCAGCAGCCATCCGCTCACTCAGACCCACACTAACACACACTCTGCTCTCCCTTCATTCTAGATGGTCATGGAAAGTAGATCAGGCCATAAAGCCACCAAAAATGCTAGTCCCTTTCATTTGCATCAAGCTATAAATTGACCATTTGTTTCTGGCTTCGACTAGATAAAGTGCTTCAGGTTAAACGATAACATTTTATTACAAAAGGATTTCAGATATTAAATGGATAATGGGCACTTCTGTACCTTTCATGGATTTTCAAAACGACCCATCGAATGAGTTTGATTTCGTTGTTAGGAATCATATTTTCTAAATGATATATATAATATGAGTACTGGCTGATTCCTATTTCTAATGATTCCAAGATTATATTTGTATTATAATTTGGGGGGGTCATTCCCCTCCCCTTTCAAACCTACTATCTTGGATGTATTTAAGGTTCTCATTGGGGAGGAAAGCCCTTAGATATGGGTCTTTGGCGGGGATAGAATGGACTAGAGTTTCAAGAAAGTAAGAGACAGAGATTTTGTGCCCCAGAATATAAGTAAATGTATTGCATTAGCTGATTTATCACTTACCAAATTCAAGTGCTAAAAAACAAACGAACAAACAAAAAAATCTCAACTACTATTCAGATGTATCTTCCTTCATATAAGGTAAGTTGGGAGAAGCCCAAGAAGTTGAAGGATTTTTTTCTATGTTACCAACCTATACGTTTATGCAAATAGAGATAACTTAAAAAATTCTCTGTTAAGTACATTACCTATCTACATAAAAATTAAAGGAACAGAAACAATTTCCTATCTATATTACTTTTTTTTTTTTTTTTTGAGGCAGAGTCTCACTTTGTCACACTTGGTAGAGTGCCTTGGTGTTATTGCTTACAGCAACCTCAAACTCTTGGGCTCAAGCAATTCTCTTGCCTCAGCCTTCCAAATAGTTGGGACTACAGGCTCCCACTTAAGCATCCAGCTAATTTTAGAGATGGGATCTTGTGCTGGCTCAGGCTGGTCTCGAACCTGTGAGTTCAGGCAATCCACCCACCTCGGCTTCCCAGAGTCCTAGGATTAGAGGCGTGAGCCACTACATCTGGCCCATTTTCCCATCTTTCATACCCTCAATACCTTCCTATAGTATTATGCAAAATTGAATTAACTCTTCAAGAATGAGCTGGAGTCAGCCAAGAAATGGAGGGTAGCACTGAACGTACAAAAGTCACTTTTCCTCCAAATCAGAGACTTGTGGGATGTCATGCTTTCCTTCTCCAGTAGGGAAAGATGTGTCAGAACCCCAGTGTTTTATGCAGGTCAGCTCATTCTTTGAACAGTTTGTAATTTTGTAAACTTGCCAATTGGGGAGATTCGAGGCCTTCACAGAGAGGGAACATAACTGCCCATTCCTTAAGTGTGGGCTACACATAGTGACTTTCTAAGGAAGGTACAGAGTGCTCCTCCAAACAGGTGATCATGGTCAACATCAACAGGGATGTCATGTTGATAGACCACGCTCTTGATAGGATGTGATGAAATGGCATCTTACCTCTTCATTCTTCTTCCCCAGAGAAGGAAGGATCATTCCAGTCTAATCCTGGGAAAGATATATGACCAATACCAAGTAAGGGAAACTGTACAAAATATCTGACCAGTGTTCCTCAAAATGGACAAGGAATCAAAAATAAGGAAAAACTGATCTGTGTATCACCGGAGCCACAATTGCTTAAGAACACAGCCAAGAGATGCTTAACGAGGAAACTTAATGTAGTGTCCCAGACGGCATCCGTAAAAAGAAAAAGGATTTGGAGAAAAAAATAAATCAATCTGAAAAAACTATGGACTTCAGTTAATATAGACCAATGTTATAACAAATGTTCCGTGGTAATATAAGATGTTAGGAGTAACTGGCTAGATCATGAATGGGAACCTTAAATTTTTACATAAATTTAAGACTGTTGTATAATTTCTTAAAAACACAAGACATAAAGAAAGGACGTACTTAACAGGAAATGATGCCCTATAAGGAAAATTACCTTTGCAAGGAATATTGACAGTGAGAGTTTGGCTTCCAAAATTGAAAAATGTTGTCCAAAGCCAAGCAGAGATTTTTAGAAAGGAAAAGCAAATAAGACTTTTTCTGTTTTCTCTTAATATTTTTAGCATTCATTCAATAATTTAGGTAGAGCCAGAACGAAACACAATTCAAATAGGAGCAAAATTCACAGTTCCATGGATGATTCTTCAGGTGAATCATCCCATTTTCTTTAATCTTGGGAGACAGAAAGATAAACCACCCCCCCCAATCCACCTAAAATACATTACTTATTTCTGATCTTCTGTGTTCAGAGTATCTCACATATTTATAAATTCAGCTTTTATCTTGCAAGTTGCTTTTGAGTTGTGGAATTATTAAGCCTCTGTCCTAATCTAAGCCCAAAGCATACTTCTGAGACTCTTCTGCCTATAGCTCCCACCCACAGCATTCTGAGAAGAACTGAATAATTTACAGAGAAAAAAGAAGGAGCCACATATTGAGTCATCCCATTGCAATATCATCCAGCAGATGCTTTGTAATGCTTAGAAAACATCAGAGCAACACTTTTTAAAAGCTAATAAATGGCGCTTATTTCTGCTGCTCCGTTTTCAGGGAGCTGCCCTGGGCTGACCATCCTGCCTGTGTCAGCCACGGCCATGGGGAAATATAGGTTGATTTTTCTGGAATCCTTCTCATGAGCTTCCTTCCTAGGCCACAAAAGAAAAGTAACAGTGTAAAAACAAATTCCTAGGCTTGGCCTAGCTGTGGAAGGCAGCAGTGAACTTTTGCAGATAATAGCTGGTGATTGAAGAGAGGCTTGAACCCCATTGTCTGGCTACTTCCAGCATCCTCATTGGTTAAGTGGCTGTTATTTAGTGCCATCCCTATTTGTCCTAAATATTAGTGATTCGGGAATAAGCAAGACTCCATCCGTGCTTTCAAAGTGGCGACCGATAGATGTGAAATGTGACAAACAGTTACAAATTCTGTGTTAAACCATGGATTTAAATAGTGCACTTCGGAGCTTAGAAGTTACTGGCAAGGAGCTCAGGATTCCTCTGGAGTTAGTGGAGGAGGTTTCACGGAGGCTGTGATGTGGCTTTTAAGTTGAGATTTCAATTATGTGCAAAAGCGTAAAGTCTTACAAAGATAGGAAACGTTTTCTGGGCTGAGCTAACAGAAAATGCCAAAGCATGAAGACGTGAGATGATTTAAATACTTGAGATTGGGTTAGTTCAATTGCTAACTTGCAATTTCAAGTGACAAATTTTATCTGAATGTAGGGCACACATGGTGTGGCATGAATTGGAAGGGAGCATAGAAAGGGCAGGCAGAAAGTAAATTCAGAGAACTGGACACGGGCCAGGTGATAAAGAGCATTCTAGGACATGAGAAGAATTATGGGCATTAGGCAGTGAGTAGCAATTGAATGATTATAAATGGAGTGTTTGCATTTAATAATTAAAAAAATACACAGTGAGACAATTACATTATTTGCTGATGCTTTTATTTGCACTGCCATGGAAATGAATGTTGCAGTCTGTGTAATGTTGAGCAGTGTCACTGATGAGGGTGTTGTACTAACTGTAAAGATTTTATAGCTGAGAACTGTCTCCTTGCCAACTCACGTGTGATGACACAACTGTGAGTGCATTTTCTTCTCCTAAGCCCTCCAGTAAATGTTTGTTTTATAATATTAGAAAAGACCATCAGTATCTTACGGATTGACATCTAGTAGAATATATCCCCGGACCTCGTCATCTTTTATTCAATAAATATTTATCAACTGTGATGGACAGGATTTACACCAGGATCAATTTATACAAAGACAAATAGTAAGAGTTCTTGCCCTCAAACAGGTGGCGATCTGCACAAGTCACCTGAGGACATGAACAACCAAGCTGGAGTGTTGGTGTTCCAGCCAGAGTAGTTTGTGCAAGAACAGTGAGAGACTGGACAAGAAAGAGGCCAGTTTGACCTTGTTGGTGGTGCCAGGTGGAGCCAGGAATGACATTTTAGAGAAGGTTGACTTTGGATTGAGCCTTGAATGCTAATCTCATGTTCACATGTTCAAAAGCATTTCAGTGAGGGTTCTAGGATATGATTAGGTGTGCAGATGGAGGGGATCTTAATGAGCGTAAGAACTCTAGAAAGTTCTTACACTTGAATTAATTTGTGCAGCTTCCGTGCAACTCACATCAAAATTTGTGAGACTGCCCCCCTGTCGCCAGGACACACACACACAGGTGGGTGTGTGCACTGCACAAATTACACAACTTTATGTAGAAGCTCTGCATATTTCTGTAGTGTAGGCGAGTCATGTAATTAGGTAGGTAGTTAACTGTGAAATGGGAATAATTGTAGCTACTTATAAATTTGAGTGACCATTGCATGATTTGGTATATTTAAGTACTATGACAAATGCTATATAAACACATAAACATCAGTGCTTACTATTAATCTTCATACAGAACTTTAACAAGTATAGTCAAATTCAACCTTTCTTCTTATAAAATATATATATATATTTTTGGCCCAGGGACAGGTTTGAACCCGCCACCTCCGGTATATGGGACTGGCACCCTTCTCCTTTGAGCCACAGGTGCCGCCCTCTTCTTATAAAACTTAAATATTTCAGATTATATATAAAGTCAGCACATTGTGCCCCATGATTGCATAAATGTACACAATTATGATTTAATAAAAATTAAAAAAAAATTCTATATCTAGGGAAAGTGTCATTCAAAAACAAAAGCAAAACAAAGACTTTCCCAAAGACTGAATAAATATGCTGGTAGCATGAAAAAAAAAAAACAAAAAAACTTTTAGGCATAAAAGTTTATCTTCATTCATTCTTTACATGGTTTTTGTTTCTAGTCCTTATCTTAAACATTGTTATTGTTATTAAATTTTAAACCTTTTAAATTCTGTGAAGGCAAAAAGTGGAAACATAATTAACACATGCATATGTAAAAATAAAAAAAAAATTAGAAAAAAAAAACCCTTAGGCATAATTGCTTCTCGGCTTTCTGGCTAAGGTCAAGGTTAAAACTTTTAGGCATAGGCTTTATCAACTCCAGTTGTATACGTTTTTAGCATTATTTTTTTCTATTTCTCTCTCATGCATCTTAGATGAATATATGAAAGACAGGTGTTTTGGAAAGGTGATGTAAAGCTGTATTATACAGTAAATGAGCCAAAGGTGGCCCCAGATCCTGGCTCTGTGTTGTTTCTGTCTTCACAATGGGTTGGACTTTATTAGCCCAAATGCCTAGAGGTGCCAAACTCAAATTGTCAGCACATCCTCTGGGTTTGAACACAGCCTCAATAAGCAGATGTTTGGCCATTTAGAGCCTGCCTATTTTGTATTTCCTGCAAAACTGCCCCCAGCATCTGTTGGACAGGGATCAGATAAACCCAGGGGCAATAAAATATCCTAGGCCTCTACTGCCCTCAGAATTCTCTGACCCAGGGACGATGCACTATCTTCTATTCATGTAAGCCCCCTGTCTGATTTCCTGTCCCCGGGAGTCCCCTACCTCTCCTTCTGTCCCAAATAGTGGTGCCAGCACCATTGCCTGCAAAAGATCCAGGCGTGGACTTCCCTTTCCTGAAAATCTGTCAAAGAAGTGCCCAAACAAACCATATCATGTTTTGCTATCACCTGTGATCATACCTTTCACTTTGCTCAACCCCCCAAAACCCATCACTACTGGATCTAATTTGTTTTTTAATTTCATGTGACTAGCCAGTTCATCATGTGATATTTATTGACTAGTTCATATTCCCTGCAGTAATTTTGATTTTCCAAATACCAATCCTTCCATTTCGGAACTCTCTGGCCAGTTGTAATGATTGACTTTTCCATGTCGATATCAAGAACCCAACTGTTGTTTTGATATCTAGCAATACAAGTCTCCTTTCGTATTTCCATTTAATTTCTCTGGGTTTTTCCTGCTTTTACTCTGTCAGCCTGTTTTAAGTGGCCTTGATATAAGCAATAAAACAGACCCTTGAGGTTTTGTTCTTGGACAAAGGGGTTAACGCGTATCTCTAAAATATTGAACACTGCCTCTAGGAATATTTGTTTTTCCTTTTTTTTTTTTTTTTTTTTGGTTTTGTTTTTTGTTTTGCTGTTTTATACAAATGGATCTTTAATAATTTGGGGCCTTTTCCCTATCTGTTTTATAGATTTTGTTATTGCAACCTGCATATTTTTATATATTTTTCTACGTGGATGTTGCTGAGATACATAAAATTGTAGCTTCTTAAAGAATATTTCGCACCATACACTTTATTCAGTTTTCTCATTATTTCTAAATTGTTCAAGTGTTTCACATAATATAAACAAGTATTCTTTTCGTCATTGCTTCTGGTGAATGCTTATAAAGGATGATGTTTGGGTGAGGTTTTTTGATTACTTTTTATCAAATTAAGGAAGATTATTTTATTATATTATAAGCCAAGTATTTCTTTTCTGTTTTACTTAGTATTTCTTATGCATAGACGAAATACCTATGTTTATGCTTTTTATTATTGTTTTCTCCATCCCTGTCTTTTTCTTTATTCTGGTTTGGTTTTTGACATCAAAGTTAGGCTTAGTCATACAATTAAATGAAATTGGAATTTGTCCTTCTCTTTGTGAAATAACTTAGGAAATAGTTAACTTTTGAAAATTTGATTTCACTTTCTCATGATCCCATCTTACATGAATTTTAAACATGCAGTAGGATCCTATTACATAACTAACTTTCGAATACGGTATTTTTTTTTTTAAGTTTCTAATATAGTATTTAATAGGCCTATAGGCTATATAGGCTTTTTGAACTTAGGCGTCTGTGTGATTAATTTAAATTTTTCTCTGAAATTTTCATTTTCTCTGTTTTCAATCACTTAAATTTATGTACGTTTATTATAAGATTAAAATATCTCATTTGTGTGTGCTAGGTTTATACACAGGCATATTCTTCCTATTCATCTGTTTGATCATTCCTAATGTCACTTTTCTGATACAACTTACCTGTGTTTGCATTTTAAAATTGTCTTTTCCAATATCCTAGTTCCTAAAATTATTTATCTTTTTCTGCTATTGATTATTTCAGATAACTGACTTTTTAAATTGTTCAATTGTTCTAAGTTTGTCTTATTTTCTAGTTTATTAATTTTTTCTTATTTTTCATATTGTCTTTTTTGTGCGCCTTGCCTATTAATAATTTGAATGGTTTATTTTTTTTTATTAAATCATAGCTGTGTACATTAATGCAATCGTGGGGTACAATGTACTGGTTTTATATATAATTTGAAATATTTTCATTAAACTGGTTAACATAGCTTTTGTGGCATTTTCTTAATTATTGTGTTAAGACATTTATATTCTACACCTAGTATTTTCACATGTACCACAATTTATAGCTTTCTCTATATATGAAAGCTATAACCCAATTATAGTCCAAAAAGAAGGGGAAAGAGGTGGGGAAGGCTAGGTGGAGGGAAGGTAATTGGTGGGACCACACTTATGATGATTGGTTTATTTTCAATGTTTTTCTTCTTACAAATGTATGTAAAAACATGTTTTACTATGAATGGATTGTTTATCTATTTAATGCTTTTTATTTTGTGTGATTTTGCGAGACAGTGATGTTGACTTTCTGGTGTACATGTATTGATGTTCAGGACCAATTTCATGGTGTCTTTGCAGACCTGTTTATGTGTGATCTACCTTCTTGAAGCTCCCCCTCACTCATGTGGTCTCCCTGTTAAATCCAGCAAGGCTTATTATAGTCTTGACCACACCGTGACTCATACATACATCTCCTTTAATATGACTGATTCTGGGGTGGTGCCTGTGGCTCAAAGGAGTAGGGCACAGGCCCCATATACCGGAGGTGGTGGGCTCAAACACAGCCCTGGCCAAAACTGCCAAAAAAAAAAAAAAAAAATATATATATATATATATATATATATATATATATATATATATATATCTGATTCCTTCCATGTTTCTTCTCACAGAATTAAGCACATAGCCCAGAGCTCAGTATTATTTTTAATTTTCATCAATATGTATTATTACATTCTAACAATACAAGTCTCATCTTCAGTCGTTTTCTATTTGGCTTTATCATTTATTCTTTTTTGTATAGCAGCAGGGTTAGGGTCGGTGACAGGGTCTGATCCCAGACTTATGCCGTGAATATACGGGGCTGGTCCAAACCTCCATCCAGGCTCAGGAGTTCTAGCTGAAGAGTCTATAAAGGGAGAGGCTGGGAGGCCTCACTACACCTAAGGACGTACATATCGTAGTCTTTACATATTTTTAGAAATAATATATGGAATCTCCTATCTTCATTTTAAAATTAGATAATAGAGCAAGATAAAAGGAAATGATAGAACTTGAATTCAAGTTACCTACCCTGAAATCAAGTTCTCCCTTCTGTGCCTGATATTGGCATTCAGATAATCTAATTCTTCTGGACATTCTAGCAACAACAGTCTCTCCTCCAGGAATGCATAAGGGATTCATATTGAATTTAGAAGCCCTATAATCAAGCTAGGTATATTGGAAATCTGTAAAGAAAGCCACATTGCTTACCATTATCACTTTCCCTGTCTTGCCTTCTCCTGGACAGTCCTATCCAAAAAGGGAATGACCAAGAAGGTCATTTTCTATGTCAAGGTCTCCAGGGGAAAGGTCCACAGAGACCAAACTAATTACAGCATTTGGAACACAATGGTAGCCATTAGCTGAGTCACCTGATCTTTTTCTCCTCACTTCCCCAACAATAGGGAAAAGATTCCTTTGTTGCTAAACCTTTGAGTGTTTTTATTTTGCTCTGATTTATTGTCTCAATATTCTATCTATTAGAGAGAGATGTACTGATTATAGACCATCATTTTTTGTGTGTGGGGGGGGGGTGCACAATACAGAATTTGTGGTACTACAACTGTAGATGACACCAAGGGCAATTTTTCTCCTAGGCAGTAAAAACATGGGCCTGACCATTCTATTTTGTTAGGTAGCAGTGAACAGAAAATAGTTATTTAGGACTAATTTGAGATGATGAAGCCAAAGTACCTTCTACCAAAATACATCCTCAGGAAAACAGTCTTGGAGAGTTCAGAAGGCTTAAGTCCTAGGTGAAAAGAGGATGTCGAATTTCCATCGAAACAAATCTACCTAAGAAATAACAGAGAATTAAACAAATACGTACACAAATACTTCTCCTAATAAAACAACCTAAGCCTCCCATCTCTCTATGTTAATTTGACATATTGCAAAGCTGAAAATTTTAAGTAGATTGTTGGAGGAAAGCACCAAAACATATCACTTGGAAACAAAGATAAAAGAAAACAAGAAGATCAAATGCCACTTATAAAAAGGGGACGGGCAGAGGCTTCCCTAAGGAATAAGGATGGACCATTTGTGGACAGGAAGGAGAATATGTTGACAGGTTGATACCAGCAGGCTAGAGACCTTGAAGACAGATTCTGGTCGATGGGTTTGTTTTATAGCAAGTTTTCAAAAAGGGAAAAACAAGAGAATAAAAGGTGAATGAAGGTTGTAATAAATCACACAGGAAAATACCTCTGGGCTTATATTCCTTTGGCTAAAATACTGCTATTCCTACTCTTGGGCGATGCTTCAGATAGACTTGGAGGAGGAAGAATGAGTCTCCAGTGGTCCTTACTCTTTCTCAGAGCCACACATCTTCTGTATAAGGTGCTTTCTTAGGAAATTAATTACAAGGTCCAGTTACTAGTATTGTTGAGAATATCTGGTGGGAACTCACATAATGATGTTTTAAAGAGCACAACCTAGTTTATTTCTGTAACAAATGAACAGGTTTGGAGTGTCAAGGAAATCTGTAAAGATGTTCACCTTTGTCCACAGCAACATTACTGATTTTGCCCCCCACGACAGGCTTTTCAATAAGCTGTACATTTGTGGCTCCTGTGACACACAGATCACTTAATATGTTGTTGACAGAGGTATTCTACTGAGATACTGGTTATTTGTGACTTCAGAATGCAGCAAAATCGATGGTATTCAAAGGGATGCAGGCCTGGTCCTTAGATTTAATATTTTCATCAAAGCCTAGAGGAAAGAGTATAAAATGAGCTCATTAAGTTTGCTTCAGACACTAAGCTTGGGGTGTGAGTCACAATCCGAGAAACATCTCAGCAGTGCAAAGTTGCCCTAGGGAGCTGCACAAAGTTTAGTCAAGATAGCTGTTGTGAAAAGGAAGAAAAAAACTCCAAACCCAGAATAGAATAATTGGCTTGGGGAGTGCAGTCAACATAATTTGCAGAACTCTGATTCATTATAACCCAACCTGTGGATTAGAGGTGTAACACTGAGCTGTCAAAAATACACATTGATTTTTAAAATGTATTTACGGGACAGCCTTGATGAGAGAAACTGCGGGTAGCAGCCCTGGCCTGGGATTCTCCTTGAGGCGATGTTCAGGTCACTGGCGTATCCTCAGCACCCAGAACGCACCTGCTGAGTGCAAACTCCTGCCTGGATTTGTAAGGGGGCTGAGCAGTTAGGAAGGGAAGAAAGAGAAAAGGGCTGAGATAAAAAGAAGGTGGTGCTCTACACTGAGGGTCAGATTCCACTCAGAGAGGGGGACAGACACACAGGATTGTGTTGGCCTGGAAAGAAAGAAGCTGGAGTTTTACAGAAAAACATGAGTATCTAATTGCCAGAGATTTGCAACCCAAGTTTGAACTTCAGGTTTTATGCAAACTCAGCTCTGAGCTTCAAAGTCTTAATGTATAAAACAGGTGTTGCTGGGGCTGTCATGAAGACATACCAGAGACCAGGTGATTCAAATAATGGAAATTTATATTCTCATGGTCCTGAAGGCTGGAAGCCCAAAATCAAGGTCAGGGCTCTTTCTGGCTTGCAGACAGCCGCCTTCTCGTTATGTCCTCACTCACATGCAGGGGGAGGAAGAAATAACTTCTTCTTCTTGAAATGAGGCCACAGTCTTCAGGCTCAGGCCCTATCTTCACAATCTGATTTCCACTTGATTATCTCTTGAAAGTCCTGTCTTCAAATACAGTCACACTGGGGTTAAGACTTCAACATATGATTTTGAGGTGATACATTTTAGCTTGTCGCAGAGATAATAAATTCTACCTTTAGTCATGTAATGAAAAACCCAATAGATAAATAGGTAGACAGAGATACAGGTATAGGTATAAGTATATTTTATTTATTTATGTATTTCTTTGCCAGTTATCCAGGAAAAATGGAGTAGGTATCTAAGTTACTTATCAGTTTTCTTTCTTTCTTTCTTTCTTTTTTTTTTTTTTTATTAAATCACAGCTGTGTACATTAAGGGAATCATGGGGTACAATGTGCTGGTTTTATATATAATTTGAAATATTTTCATCGAACTGGCTAACATAGCCTTCATGGCATTTTCTTAGTTACGTGATCTTAGTAATAGACCTTTATATTCTACATTTAGTAAGTTTCACCTGTACCCTTCTAAGATGCACCGTAGGTGTGGTCCCACCAATTGCCCTCCCTCCACCTAGCCTGTCCCCTCCACTCCCCTCCTTTGCCCCTTTCCCCATATTCTTTTGCTGTAATTGGGTTATAGTCTTCATATGAAAGCTATAAATCAGTTTCATAGTAGGAGTGAGTACACTGGATACTTTTTCTTCCATTCTTGAGATACTTTGCTAAGAAATATTTTCCAGCTTTCATCTACTTTTACCTGCATGAAATATAAATGCAGCTAAATCTTGAGTGAGGATAAATCACCTGGAGGGACCCTACCCTCTGCTTCTGGGTTGGAGATATGTGCTACGTCTTTATTTATAAAGTACCAGATTTGAATCATAGTCCGTTTCTCTGGAAGGCAGAACCCAGGGTCTTCATATGAAAAGTGATGAGAGGGTTTTATACATACGTTTTTTTCTTTATAGAACTAATCTGTGAGAAGGAGCTGCAGGGATAAGATTTCAATAACAAGTCACTGAAAAGCGCTACTCTTCCTGATAAAAATGGTTTATGCATTCTAAAGTGAGATTTGTGAAAATTACAAATTAAATAACATATCGGGGTGGCACCCATGGCTCAAAAGAGTAGGGTACCGCCCCCATATGCTGGAGGTGGCAGGTTCAAACCCAGCCCAGGCCAAAAACTGCCCCCCCCCCAAAATTAAATAACATAGCTACACTACCTGGATTTTTAATATTCTACAATGGGTAAGAAATATGAACATAATTTTTATAAGTTAAAGGCAGAAATCACTATTGAAGTAGAGAGTGATAGTTTTTGAGCTTCAATACCAGAGTTTTATAAAGCTTTCATCTGTGTAGGTGCTATAGAGCCAAATTTGAATTTCAAGGACTGTTCCAGAGAAGAGTTTTGTAAGCCCTAGAACTGAGGCCTTTTATTTCATTATCCTAACAGGGTCTTTGGAATGTGTGCCAAGGGTAATCAATATTAAATATATGCTCCAACAGTCGCTTGATTATGAAAAAAATAGATGGCTTATTTTAAACAGCCCCATTTCAACCCATAATTTGCTTTCGTTAGAAAACATCAGCGAACAAATATAAAACAAACAAACAAAAACATTGGCGAATGGAGTGTTGAAAGTTGTTGTCAGGCTCTGGAGATCAGGACGCAGCAGGGAATGGGGTTTCCCATGGTTTCCCATGTGGTATGAGCTGTGGCTGGGGTGGCCGGAGCTCCATGTAACTTCTGTTATGTTCCCTAAGTCCCAGTACACCTGCAAGATGAGAATTAGCATCAGTCCAGATACAACTCCAGGGTGCTTTGGGTGGAAAGCCCAATTCTAATGTGTTAAACCTTAGCAAATGGCAGAGCATATTTAAATAAAAGTAGAGAAGTATGTATTCTCCAATGCACAGCATTAAAGAATATTTTAGAGAGACTAGATTGACATGTTAAACCTCTAGTAAAAATTACGTTAAGAGAAAGAGTACAGAAGAAGAACAGTAAGACACATAAGGAAGGCAGTGTAGGACAGAAGTTTTATGATTTATTATTACTGTGACGCTTCTTCACCTAACGGCTCTGCTGCCCCTCCTGTTCCGCCCTTTCCTTCATCACTACCTGACCTGGTCAGCATAGAGGGGCGTAGCCATTCTTTCTAAGGAATCTTAGCACCTGTGGGATGGAGACTTTCACAACTTCCAGTTTTAAAGTAACTCTTGGTGTTGCGAAGAATGTTCAATAAAGTGAGACCAAAACCCAAGGCCCGCACTGCCCAAAGACTCGAAGTTCAACGACTTGATGTTTTCCATTTCACTGTGATTGTAATAAAATCAACATGGAAACAGGGCTTTCTCCATCTGCAGACTCTGGGTTAATAGGCCTGTGAGACAGCAAATTGCTGGGTATCTTGTGGCAGTTTCAAAAGTAATAAAAATGGAAATGCTGGAATAAAGTACAGAATTGTCTGTAGCCCTCATTTTTTTTCCACCTTGCCTGCAGAAATTCAGAAAATATTCCTTACAGATATAACTCATGAAAGAAGGCAATTAAAGACTGTTTTTGCCAAGGGCTTCTGCCATTTGTCTGATAAGTTAATAATTATTTTACACAGACCCCAATTCTCTATCAATTCTGTTACTCACAGTCTTTCGTGTCGCCCCCATCATATGACACCTCCAAATTTACTTCGCTACAAAGCATGAAGCTCATTATCTGTTTTCAGTTTGTGCTCCCTAAATTAATATGCTGTAATTAAATGGTGCAAGTAGAATTTATGCAAAGCCAACATTTATTTTTCCTAAATCTAAACTCTTCCAAAGAACAGCATGGAAATCAGATTCTGTCTTCATTTTATTATTATTATTATTTATTTTGTGTGTGTGTGTGTGTGTGTGTGTGGTTTTTTGGCCGGGGATGGGTTTGAACCTGCCACCTCCGGCATAGAGGGCCGGCGTTTTACTCCTTCGAGCCACAGGTGCCGCCCTTTTATTATTATTTTCAATCATCTTCAGAAAATACTTCATTCCCTGTTTTACAGAGTTTTTGGCTTCTCCAGAAAGGGGAGGAGGGACAGAGCCTTGGTGGTTTTAATAGTCGTGATTCATAGAGGGACAGGAAAAAAGCTAGACACCTCACTTCCTGGGAAAGAGTTGGCCAATTTAAAGGATTTTCTCATATTTCCTAGTGGAAAATATATATTCAATGCACTTGTCAGAAAAGCTAGGTTATGCTGCAGTTAACAAAAGACCTCTAAATCCACATGTCCTATAACAGAAAAAGTTTAACCTTTGTCCCATTGTGGGGCAACTGTGGCTTTGCACTAAGCTATGTCATCTTCATTTCAGTATCCAGAATAAGGGAATAATTTCTAGCTCATCTACTGCCAGTCATCAGGTCAGAAAGAAAAGAGACAAGGCTTCAACCTGCAAGTGACACATCTTTTCCACTTACACTTCATTGACCAGAGTCAGTCACGTGACCTAACTGGGTGACATTGACATAGGAGAGTGTAATTCTCTCCTGGGAAGTAGTAGCAGATAGTTTTGAAAGTCTACCTATGGGTCAAGCAGCACACCAGACATTTTCAAATATTAATTCTAACCTTCACAATAATCTTACATGTAGGGTTTTTTTTGTCTGTTTGTTTTGAGACAGAATCTCACTATGTCACCCTCTGTAGAGTGCTGTAATGTCACAGCTCACAGAAACCTCAAACTCTTGGGCTTAAGTGATTCTCTTGCCTCAGCCTCCCAAGTAGTGGGGACTACAGGTGCCCTGCCATAATGCTTAGCTATTTTGTTGTTGTTGTTGCAGTTGTCATTGTTGTTTGTAGCTGTCCTGGGCTAGGTTCAAACCCACCAGCTTCGGTGTATGTGGCCGGCACCCTACTCACTGAGCTATGGGCACTCAAAAGGAGGGATTTTTAATCCTCATTTTGCCAGAAGAGGAGAAAAGTTCAGCAGTTTGAATACACTCACCCCTTTTAGTAATAGGAGAGCCCAGGATTAGATTCAGAAGTAGCTGACAACATGGTCTATTTTTCACCAACACTCTGAGCTACAGCGCAAATAATATACTCATTGTAATCACTATTCTTCTTGAAGAAGAACAGAGGGGGAAAAAATCCACCAGGCTCCTCAACATCCCAACTCATGAAACCCTGCAGAATCCACGCTTTCCCAAACATGGAAACTATCCTCAGAAAATAATCCTCTGAGATAAAAACATTATCGTCTAAGTCAAGAGAAGAAAGGAAGGCGCTGATGAGGGCAGCGGTGGTTGCAGGGACATGTACACCCCCATGTTTCCGGGGGTGAGCGCAGTGGAACGGCTTTCTCACTCACGTGCCTGTTGGGCGTGAGAGCTGCTAGTGGACTGGAGGGTTTGTTCTTTCTCAGGGTTCAGGATTTTAGGGTCCATCTGCCTTGCTGCGTTACCATCTCCTAGAACCCCAAGGTCCTCTGCATTCCGTGGAGGTGAAGTGGAGCTAAAGAAGGCGCATCTGTTTCTCACGCACATCACACATTCACAGCTGTCATTCCCAATCCACCAGGAAGCACTTGTCCCACGGCTCGAGGAAGGATGCCTCGGAAAGCTTCTCCTGCCAGCAGCTCTACAGTATGGAACAGCTTCATGAATAGTTGGTGAACTTCAGGGCACCTCTACCACATAGAACGTGGTCACTGTTATAAAGATACAAAGTAGAAAATCAGTTAGTACTAAGGAGAGCTACAAATATATTTCAATTTACGAAGTATTTGTGTCTTTTTTTTCTTCTCCAAATGTAAACAATGAAATTAAATCTAGTATGTTTTTTTGTCAAGAAAGCTACTAAATGGCTTTCCAGATGTTTTACTAGATATTGTTAGGGATTCAAAATCAAGAATTATGTCTCGTCGGCCCTCAAAAGAATACCCTGGGCTTCTCCCATTTGAATCTAGAATACAAGGATAGAAAGAATTTTGTTTGCATCTAATCCACAGCTGAGCAGATAGCTGGAGAAGCTTCAGTGCCCTCACCTGTGCAGTGGGAATAATATCTGTTCAAGATAATGGATGTGGAATTATAAAACCCTCGTGAAAAGGGAATGTAAGGGAACTGAGTGGGCACTGTCTCATTCCCCATCCTATAATCCTTAGGAACTAAGACATACAAATATGTTGGAAGATAAAAATATTAGTAGGGTGGCACCTGTGGCACAAAGGAGTGGGGCACTGGTCCCATATACCAGAGGTGGTGGGTTCAAACACGGCCCCGGCCAAAAACTGCAACAAAATAAATAAATAAATAAATAAATACATACATACATACATAAATAAAAATATGTATTAGTACACTCTGTTTTCTGATCAAAAAGTGCAAATGTAAGGAAACTCACGCAGCTGCATTTATATAATCATGTCAGAATATCATAAAACATGCTTGATTTCTAGAACTGGAATGCAGAAACAAGTATTACAATAATTTGGACATTATTCCTCTCTAATTTTCTTAGTTCCCTAACGCGTCCAATTCTTTTTTTTTTTTTTTTGTAGAGACAGAGTCTCACTTTATTGCCCTCAGTAGAGTGCTATGGTGTCACACAGCTCACAGCAAACTCCAACTCATGGGCTTAGGTGATTCTCTTGCCTCAGCCTCCCGAGTAGCTGAGACTACAGGCACCAGCCTCAAGGCCCAGCTAACGTCCAATTCTTTATTCCCCCCAGAGTTAGGAAATCACATTTACCAGGACTCTGGGAATCGGTACTCTGCTCTCCTAATTTCAATGATTCCACTGCTGAGTGATGGAACAGTTTGAAATACTGCAGCTGTACCCCCAAGAAGGGGGAACTATTTTTTTAATAGGCCCATGGTAAAAGTTTCCCCTTTATTCCTAATAATAGGGCTTTTCAATTTGCCCAATAATAAAAGTCACTTAGTGAAACAAATTAAAGGATGTATTCAAATCTAGTTCTCAGACTTCAGCATGCAACTGAATCTCCTGCCAGGCTCATGAATACAGATGTCTAGACCCCACCTTCAGATATTCTTGTCCAGGGGGTCAGGGTGGGGAGAAAGCTGACCAGTTACAGCTATGACAATTCCCAGGGAGCAAACACTGCCGGACCATGAACCACATTTTAAGAACCACTTTACCTAAGCCTTGATGCTCAGCCCCAAGTGCTCATCCAGATCAACTGCTTCTGCACAGCTAGAAACTCCTGTCCTCATGATCCTAGGCTTTCAGAGGGAACAGCTTTTTATTATTATTATTAACACCTGGTCCTTGTATTAGGCATCTGCTCCCCTGTGGCATTCAGGATGTCCTCAAAGGCTCTTCGAGACTGTAATCATCCTTAATCCCACCTCCTGATCTGTGATTATTTGCTCCTCTTTCTTCCTCACATGCTTTTTCTTTGCTCCTGTGAGATGAGTCCTGGAAGGTCATTTGGCTAAATGGTTGAGAAGATAAAGGAGGCAATGACTAGGGCATCTACCTTCCTTTCTGCCCTTGGCTCCACCTGTATACGAGCTGTACGTTACACCAAATTATCTGTCCTTTCAAGTTCAACTTCCTCATCTGTAAAATAGACACAATACCACCTCATGTCTTTATTGTGAACAAGTAAAAGTACTTATTCAACGTAAGGGCTCAGACCGGTGCAGTAGCTCACACCTGTAATCCTAGCCCTCTGGGAGGCCAGGAGGGTGGATTGCTTGAGCTCAGGAGTTTGAGACTAGCCTGAGCAAGAGCAAGATCCTTTCTCTACTAAAAATAGAAAAAAAAAATAAACTAGCCTAGCATTGTGGAAGCAACTATAGTCCCAGCTACTGGGAAGGCTGAGACAAGAGGATCACTTGAATCCAGGAGTTTGAGGTTGCTGTGAGCTATGACGCCCCAGCACTCTACCCAGGGCAACAAAGTGAAACTCTATCTCCAAACAACCAACCAACCAAAACAAATTAAGGGCTGAATAGACACTCTGTGTCCCATTTTCTTCCCTACCACTTGCTTCTCCCTCTCCTATTTTCTTTTCTCACTTTCCGCCCTTTGTCCTCCACTTTCCACCCTTTGTCTTCCACTTTCCACCCTTTGTCCTGTCCCCAGTGTAAAGAACAGAAAAGAGCTAGCCTCCCCCAGTCTCTACCCCTGACCTGCTGCGTCTCACTTTGCTTTCTCTGTAATAGCACATCAACCTTTAGTTTCTGAGACTCTGACAGATGTCAGACGTTGAGCCCCAGATCTCACTCTTCCCAAGATACTCTATTAAAATGAGCTCAGGAAGCAACATACTTTCTGAGTCATAGTTTCATCTATTATTTTCATAGCAGACATTCCCAAGGTTGCCTGGTACTGTACTTTCCTCACTGTGGGACACAGGATGTTCCCAAAGGTCTCCATACATACACACCCAGAGAAAGTGGGGAACTGTAGCTAAATGTACCTTCATTTGCAAAATATCTTATTGTTAACTATGCAAAATGCTTATAAAACTTTTCCCTATGTGTTGATCTATAAATAGTAAAAAAAAATTAAAATTAATACAATGCATAACTTCGTTAATTTTTGATATATATGATGACCTTTGAGACACCTATTTCTGTCATAGTTATGATAAAATAACTATGGTAAAATAAAAATACAAAAAAAATATGTAAAAATACATGAAATAACTATGGTAAAATAAAAGTACAAAAAAAATTATGACCATCCCCAAAGCATTGATTGTTTTGAAAACTTAAAAGTCTGGTTACTTCTACAATTAAGTTGTGTAGTAAAATGGGAATAATTGGGATCCGTTTAATAATACTGGCTTTGGGAAGCATCAGCCTGCACCTTAAGCTCTTTTTTCTTTGTTTCTACATCACATGTATGCTTCACATTGAAGCAGGCATTCCTGTATTGACACCAGGGACTAATGAGCCCAGTTTTCTTTGAAGTCTGGAGAATTCTGGTGTTTCAGTGGAATGAAAGATGGCCTGCAAAGTGTTGTCATGTTGTGCTTGAACTGTAGAGGGCAGTAGAGGAATTGTCTGAAAATTTCCTGCTTGACCAGGATAAACATTTTTGTTTCCCAAGTTATTTCTATAAAACTTTCTCTTTGGAAGAAAAGCAAAGGTTATATTTTAAAAGGTGCTTGTATATTTTTTTTAAAAAAGAAAGATATTACCTCCTAATATATTTCAAATATAAGGGTGCACGTTTCCCCTTTGGAAAAAAGGTCAGCGTATATTATTGGCTTGTGAAGACGTCCACAGGAAATTTTAAACCAAATGACTGGCTATGATAAAATAACGTATATGATCATATAATCGAGTAGTTCTTATTTCAGAATGTTTTCTTCTGTTTTACAATACATGCTTGGAAGAACTAAAATAGTTTGGGAGAATTGTGACTGTGTGAATAGGTCATCGATGATTTTGGACAATGTGAAAGAAACTGATTTGCACACACATGCAAATTTCAAAGGTGATAAAAAACTGAGAATTTAATAACATGCTTACATAAAGCTAAACAGGAATTACTTTTGCAGGTAAATAGCATTCATTTGACTAGATTTGTCAACCAGCCAGGCTCACAATATCCAGTTTAGCTGTCATTATATGATTTAACAGCAAAGGATCCAAAACTTAGTCCCTAAGTTCTTATTAAATGTGCAAATGACTAAATGCTCTTCTTGGATTTTTTTCTTGCTCTCTGGGTGACCCCAAATTCCACAAGGCATGTAACTAGTAGTATGAGTCTGGTTCCCAAGTAGTGGGACCCCATCAGATCTAAAGAGCAAACTCTACAGCCTAAATCATTTATCATAAATCATGGCTGGTCTACTGCGCACCTGAACTTGGGGCCATTGCATAGTTCAGGCCACCAAAGCAGAACTCACCTAATTTTCTCCTGGTCTGAAATGTTTTCTGTTGGGATTGGGCTTAGTCTTTCTTGCCTGCCCTGCAGTGGTACAGAGAGTGTTGCTCAGAGCTGGGAGCCTTTGCTGTTGTGTCCAGACTGGTGCACTGCTAGGAAAGAGTGCAAGGTCAAGTGTCTCTCACTCACTTGGCACCCTTCCTGCCTTCCCAATGCTTATTGTCTTTCCTTGTCCATTTTAATTCTTTAATTGTTGTGTGATAATTCTCTTTCAAGCTAGTTTTAGGGTCTCTTCTCTCAAGCTTGGACTTAGTGCCTAGGTTATAAGAAATCAGGCAGGTGATTACCTACCCCTATATTTTCTTCCATGAATGTTTGGAGGGTGGTCCTTTGCCCTGGTAGTAACTCTCACAGATGCCCTTGGGGCAGGATTTGTTCTCATCGGTCCCAGTTTTCCACTAGCAGGATCTTCCAGGGTCTTCTGGTGCCACCCAAGGCTTGCTGCCCATGCTGGATGAGGTAAAGTTTTTTTGAGCTTTGCACTGTTAACAGGCTGCATCCTCAGTGACCTCAGGGCTTTAAGAATTTCACCTAAATCAGCACACCCATTTGACATACCCAGGAGGGAGAGGGTCTCAGAAATGGGTCACGATGACCTTCATGACCTTCGAACTTTCAGAAAATACCATGCTCCCTGTATTCAAAGGCCACAGACTAAATACAACAGGACATTGACACAGCAGGAGTCTGGGCTCATCAAAATCTTGATAACGAGAACCTTATCATGTCTTGGCAAGTCCCCTGTGATTTATGTGTGATGCTCTGAGTATGTTTTTCTGAAGATATCCACCCTTTGTTCCTTCCTTCCTTTTATCTTTCTGCAGAGGGAGATGGTCTTCTTTTGAGGCCAGTTTATCCAATTTGTCTAACCCCGTAACTTTTGAGCAGTTGCATTGCCACGGTCCCCCAGGGCAGCCGGACAAGAGGCATGGTGTCTGTGAGCAGCTAAGCAAGCTGTGTATTCCTCCAACAGCACATCCAAACCTAGAGAAAGAGAAAATTTTCAAGTTAGAAAAACATATCTTTCGAGCATTTACTACATTTTATTGGAAGTTGGCTGCAATAAACCTCATTCCCTCATGCAGCCTTCCTAAACACAGACCAACATACCTTGAATGCCTACCCTGTGCCACAATCCTGTCGCTTAAGTTAACAATCTTTAAGTAATAAAAATTAAAATAATACCAAAACCCAGAAGAAAAGTTATGGTAGCAGGTTTGTCTTATTTTTATTTTTGTTTTCTTGTAGGTATTTTCTGTGATGTGTTTTAGAAAAGATTCTTTAATAATTCTGAAAATCCTTTGAATGGGGGAAAGGGATTTTTTTTTCCTTTTAAAGTATAAGATGGATATAGGGATGGTGGCTAATGTGTTGTCTCTGCCAGGGTGACCTCTACTGACCAGTGTCTGGGATGGGACTCTTTGGCGGTAGGATAAGTGTGGGGCATCCTGAAAAGACTTGGGTGACTCTGTAGTATGTTGATTTTCTAGATATTCCATGGAAGCCCCTTTAGGAGAAGTTATCTCTGGGTGTTTTTGTAAATGGGATGGGGTTTCCAGGACACTGCTGAATCAATGCTTTGTACAAAGACATTGCTAAACATGACTAGACCTTTATCTCTCCCCACCTCTCATTCTTTATTTCTTATTATATCTCTCACTCTCTGAATTCTGACATGTTTTCAGAATCTTACAGTGCCACAAGTTATCACTATGATAATTAATTGTCATTGAGCTGGAGGTGGAGATAATTGTTAACAGATGGTATTAGTTGATAAAATGCCAGATACCAGGTAATTAATTATAACAACACATTTTGGGGGAAAACAAGTCCATCAGAGGAAGGTTAATGATCAATTTGCCATCTCGTCTAGACTAGGGAACTGTCTGGGTCCGTGTTGAGTCATTGTAAGTTCCCTGAAGTGTCTCGATACAGAATAGGTGTATCCAATGTCTACTATGAAAATTGTGAATAAGATTTTGGAGTTCAGTGTTTGCTGTTTCTAGTTTGGCAGGGCCAAATCTTGAGGGGTTTTGGAATTTCAGTATCCTGAACACATGGGGAAAGACGGAAGCTTTATAACTAGGCAGGATAGGTAAAGGGTGGTGATCTCTACTGCTGGAAGTGGAGGATGCCATGTAAAGGAGCATGGTGAACTTGAATGTTGCAGGAACAGGATGTCAGTTGTCGCAAGCAGCATGTAACTGGGTGGTCAGTTCATTCCCAGCAGGAGCTCAGCTTTCGGCCATAGGACAGAGTGAGGAGAGCACCCTACCCCACCCATTTCTTGTACTAGGGGTATGCAGGTGCTGGACAGGATGAAAGGAAAGATTGGCAGCTTTGTTGAAGAATGAGTCTCAACTCCCAGCTAAGAACTTGTGTAAACAGAATGAAGAGAAACAGAACACAGAATGAAGAGCCAAGAATTGTTATTTCTATGTTGTAACCTACTATTTGTGCAGAGTGCCAAGTGTCAGGCACGTTTTCACATTTAACCTTCTCTGCAATTCTGTGAAATCGGTGTTTTCATGCCTGGTCTCCACATTAGAAGACTGAGAAGGCTCAGAGAAGTTAGGCAAACAATTTGATGTCATATATCTAGCAAGTTCCAGAGTCATATTTTATAGTTAGAAATATCTGTATCCAGAGATCTTTCCACACGAAGACAATGAGCCAATGTAACGAGGGGAGTTGGAAGGTTTCCAGAGGATTCATAGAACACTGGGCATGCTTTAGACACATGAGGACAGCTAAGCTTGCAGGCTCAGGACTGAGGAAAACAATCTTCCTTAAACATTAATCCAAGAAGGTGAAAGTTTATGTACCTGCTGAGCATGCCGAGTTATCAGTCTTAGCTGGTATGAGTGGTCTCGGCCCCTAGACTCTCAATTACAAATTGAGTAAAATCAAATATAAACCTACTGCGAGTGCCCTGAGTTCCTGGCTCAAAGCAGGCATTCCATCCATTGCTCATAAATAGTTAAATCAGCAGTTCTCAACCTGTGGGTCGCCACCCACAGGGACTGTATTAAAGGGCCGCAGCATTAGGAAGGTTGAGAACCACTGGGTTAAATAAATGATTGTGTTCTTTTCTAACAGCAGAAAGCAGTACTATTCTTGTTCAAGGTATACTTTAAACAGGAGACAAAGTCTGGCAATCTGCCCTGTGCCATTAATCCTATCACAGTGACTCTTCAGAGAGTGCTTAGGTAAAGATATTTCGCAATTTCACCTTCTGCACAAAGTATTGAATCAGAGAAATCCCAAATAGCTACTTTTTTCCCTCTTGTGGTATGAAGGTATCATTCAAAATACTTTTATGGGCAATGGATAAGGTAGATGTATACAATAAAATTATAGTTACTAAAATTAAAAACAAATTTTGAGTAACTAGTTCTGCTGTCTTATGGAGTATTATATAAGTGTTTGTTAGGTCTAGTTCAAATCCCTTGAACAACTCTATTAACCAACTCAACCCAAAAGACATCTATAAGATACTCCACACAAAAACATAGGAATACACACTCTTTCCAAGTGCCATGGGACATTCCCCAGGATAGACCATATGCTAGGGAATAAAAAATGTTTCAGTAAATTTAAAAGAATTGAAACTACAAGAAATATGTTATCAACCACATGGAATAAAATTAGAAATCAATAAAAGAAAATATTGGAAAATCACAAATATGTGTGAAGGGTTCAAAAAATCACAAGAGAAATTAGGATATTCCATGAGATATATGAAAATGAAAATATAACATTAAAAATTATAAAATATAGCTTATATTATACTTCAAGGGAAATTTATAAATATAATTGCCTATATTATAAAAAGAAGATATCAAATCAATAGTCTAACCTGCTTGCTGAAGAAACTTATAAAATGAAGAGCAAACTAAATACAAAGCATTCAGAGAAAAGATAATAATAAATATTTGAACATAAATAATCAGATAATAGAAAAACAATACAGAAAATCAGTGAACCCTGGTGGGTTCTTTGAAAAAAAATTGACAAAGTTTTAGTTCGAATAATAAAGAAAAAGAAATAAAGAAGGCTCAAGTTAATAAAGTCAAAAATGAGAGGGGAAACATCACTTCTCACCTTCAGAAATAATAAAGGATTAAATAGTATTGCTGTGAACAGCTGTAAGCTAATAAATCAGGGAAGTTAGATGACATAAACATTTTTAGAAAGACACTGCCACAAATAACCACTATTGACTAAAGGATAAATAGAAAATCCAAATGGACCTATAACAAGTAAAATAATAATTTAAAAACCTCCCTAAAGTCTAGACATAAATGGGTTTGCTGGTGAGTTCTATTACATATTTAATACATATTTGGTAATAATTCTCTACAAACTCTTCCAATAAAATGGAAGACATGGAAATATTTCCCAACTCATTCTAGGAACTTGCACACCTGATACCAAAATCATGCAAAAATATAAGAAGAAAAATTAAACGAACTAGAGGTGAACATCTTTTACAAATATAGACACAAAAATTCTCAATAAAATACTAACAAACATTAGTAATAAAAAAGGAAAATGTAATGGTGCATGCTGCAGCATGGTTGAACCTTCAAAAATATTTTGCTAAGTAAAATAACCAAGCACAAAAGGCCACATGCTTTTTTATTCCATTTATATGAATGTCCAGAATGGACAAATCTACGGAGATAGAAAGTAGACTAGTGGTTGTCCAGGGATGATGTGTGGGGTGTGGAAGAAAAAAAACCTCAAACAACACAATAGCAAACTAATAATAATAATTAAAAATGAGCAAAAGAGCCTAAATAGACTTTTCTAAAATAAGACATCCAAATGGCCAAACAGCCAACAGATATTTGGAAAAACACTCAACATCATTAATCATCAGGGAAATGCAAATCAAAACTACAATGTGATACCACCTCCTTCCAGTAGGAATCACTGTTTTCAGCAAGACAAAAGATATCAGGTGTTGGCAAGGATGTGTAGAACAAGAAGCCCTTGCATGCTATTGGTGAGAATGTAAATTAGTACATTAGAAAAAAAAATATGGAGAGAATGTAAATTAATACCTTAGAAAAAAAATATGGAGATTCCTCAAAATACTAAAAGTAGAACTACCATATGATTTGCAATTCAACTACTGGGTATATATCCAAAGGAAAATAAATCAGTATTTACAAGAGAAATCTGTTCTCTCTTGATTACTGTGTTGTTGTTCACAATAGCAATGATATGGAATCAACCTAAATGTCCATCAGTGAATGAATGGGTAAAGAAAACGTGATCCACAGGGTCTGACATTTAAATCTGTAAGCTCGACTTAGAAAAAGTGGTACATCACTCCTTGATGAACATCACTATGTTCGACTTTGAAGCACTCCCTGTGGGAACCAATGCCAGTGCCCAATCCACCCTCAAACAGATTCTGTCACTCTTTTCCTGGAATGGCCTTCAGAGTTGTCATAGTATTATCCTTGATGTCCTAATTATCATCAAAATGTCTTTATTTCAATATTTATTTTATCTTCAGGTAAAGAAAAAAGTCCCTGGGGGCCAGATCAGATGAGTAGGGAGGGTATTCCAACACAGTTATTTGTTTACTGCCTTAGAAAATGTCTCACAGACAGTGCCCTGGGAACAGTTGCTCTATCATGATGCCAGAGCCAGGAGTTCTTGGCCAAGATTTTCAGTTAATCTTTCCTAACTGTTTCTCCACTGATGTTTATGTGGTCTGCCATGCTTCTCACAATCAGCCAATGATTTGAAACACAATTTGATGGATTTTTGCAATTTTTTCATCAGTTCTTCTCATTATTGGCTGCCCTGACCTCTCTATCCCTAATGCTTTCTCTCCCCTCAGAAAAATGTTTAATCCATGTGTACACTGCCATTTTTTTTCCTTTTCTTTTCTTTTTTTTTTTTTGTAGAGACAGAGTCTCACTTTATCACCCTCTGTAGAGTGCCGTGGTGTCACACAGCTCACAGCAACCTCCAACTCCTGGGCTTAGGCGATTCTGTTGCCTCAGCCTCCTGAGTAGCTAGGACTACAGGCGCCCGCCACAACGCCCGGCTATATACATATACATATGTGTGTGTGTATATATATATATATATATATATATATATATCTTTTTGTTTGTTAGTTTGTTTTTCAGTTCAGCTGAGGCCGGGTTTGAACCTGCCACCTTCGGTATATGGGGCCGGGGTCCTACTCGCTGAGCCACAGGCGCCGCCCACACTGCCGTTTTTTTTCATGGCATTATCCTCATAAACTTGGACCAGTGTGTCCCCTGATTTCGCTGCCATTATTGCCAACAGGAAATTTAATGTGTGTTTGTTGCTGCTCTAATTCCAGATCCAACATGCTCGGGACAATGCACAAAAACATGCATTAACAATAACAAACACCATCAGCAAGACATGGCCACGTGTCAACATGAACACAGCTGTGACACACTGATATGCCAAGTTTATGAAATCTTACCAACTTGTTTGAACCATGCCAGCAATGTAATGACACCATGGGAAGTTCATGAACTTAATTGCCAGACCTTCATATATACATATAAACAATGGAATACTATGCAGCCATAAAAAGAGAATAAAAGTCCATCATTCATGGAAACAGGAACGAACCTGGAGGAAATTAAGTGACATTTAAGCCTGACACAAGTACTGCATAAAAGCACTCACAAAATATAAAGGAGTTGATCTCATAGTAGTGGAGACTAGAGGAGTGTTTAGCTGAGGCTAGGGAGGGCAGGAGAAAGGGGAACGGAGAGAAGTTGACCAGTGTGTATAAAGGAATAGTTAGATAGGTGTTCTGATGTTCTGTTGCACTGTATAGTGACTGTAGTTACAATAATATATTATATTCATATGTATTTCAAAACAGCTGGAAGGGAGGAGTCTGAATATTCTTGTCACAAAGAAATGATACATCTTTGAGATAATGAATTTCCTTATTATCCTGATTTGGTCATTGCCCCTAGTTATTGAAATATTACATTGTGCTCCATAAATATGAGCAATTACAGTATCAATTAAAAATTTATAAAAAAAGAGGAAGAAGTATTGATTTAAGGAATATGGTTATCAGAGAGATGTGGAGGCAAGTAGAAGCCGTCCAAGTCTGGGCAATAGAGTCTGGGGGTCTTCTTAGAGCCATTAACCTTTGAACTGAATTTTGAAAGATAAATAGAAGCACGTAAGGTACGTGTGGGACGAAAGACGTAGCAGGCAGGTCAAATGTAGGGCAATGAAGAGCAAGTTGACTTTATTGGCTTAGAGGGCACAGCTGGGAAAACGTGAACCTTGATATAAAAGTGGTGGCTGGATGTTGAAGGGTTTTCTTGCTACTTTTGGACTTTTGCCTGTGTTTTTAAAAGTCTGCTTTTATGGAATTGCTTCTCACAGTATCTGCCATATGGATGAACGTGGGTTTTTTTTTTTTTGTAATTATTATTTGTTAACTCTGCCATAAACTGATACTTTTATAAAATGCAATAAAAATGAATTACTAGAAAAATGAAATTACAAAAGCACAAGCTACTGACAATGCTCTTGGTGGCAAAATCAAATTGCTGTAAGATTTTCTAAATATTGACTTTCAATTTCGGTATTTTTCTCATGTCAGACAAGTAATAAATAATTTGTGAACTGGTGCTGGTCAACAAACCACATTATAACTAGCAGGGGTTTGAGGAACAGATCCCAGTAGATACCTTGACAACCCAGTGATCAAACGTGTATGGGAAGCACTGGTGTTTTATCAACCCCGACCTCCTCCAGGAGAAGTACAAACAACATTGTCACATTAAAGACCATAAGAAACTTTGCAATGAAAAAACCCAAACATCTAGTGTCATGTCTTTGGAAGTAGGGCCTTTGGAAGGTAATTATGTAATTAGATGGGTTCATGAGGCTGAGGAAGGGCTTTCATAATGAGATTAGTGTCTTTATAAAAAGAGGAAGATACACCAAAGCTTTGTCTCTCTGTACTATGTTGGGGCACAGCAAAAACAAAAAAAAAAGGCTGTTTGCAAGCTAGGAAGAAAGCTCATGCTGGTGAATCAGCCAGCACTTTGATGTTATTTTCCAACATCCCAGACTGTGAGAAATAAATTTCTCTTGTTTAAGAGACTCAGTCTTTGGTATTTTGTATGCCAACTTGAGCTAAGACAAGCATGAGTTAAGGAGTGATATGTGCCAATTAGACGAGGAAGGGGTTGCTATTAAAGAAGTTCATCCTAAAAAGATGACATTCTGGTTAAAACTGAAGATGGGGAAAACCATACAGATGGGATGGTGGAGAAGGGAATGGAGGGAATAACTAGGTAGAAAGGACAATATTTACAAATGCCTTGGGGCAGGAGAATGCTTGCAACCTGGAAAATAGGTAGAACAGAAGGAAAAATAGGAACCTCTGAGGGGTAACAGGAAGCCAAGAGGAAGTCATGCCAGGCCTTTGCCCCTGGTGGAAGGGACTGTATTCATTTGTTTCCTGGCCAAGAAACCCATACACCTATATATACCCTGAGGCTAGAGGCCTAGAGGAGGAGACGGGGAAAGACCGGGAGAGGAACGGAGAGAGCATCTCTCTCCCCACTTGAAATCTCTCCCTCTACCAGGAGCTTGGGTGTTTTCTGTATTCTTTTCTGTAAATCAATTCTGTATTACCACGGAGGGGTGGGGTGGGGGGGAATAATGTAATGAAGAATAATAAAATACATATATTTAAAAAAAAATGTCTTTGTAGGAGTTTGGTTTTAACTCTGGGTGAGATTGGAAGCCTTGAGAGGTTTGGATCAAAGGAATGATATCATCCAACTTGTGTTTGCAAAGAACTGGTCTTGGACCTGTGTAGAGAAGAGAGTAAAAGGGATGAGGCTGCAATTCTTTTTAGGGAGATTTTGTATAGTTAATGCTATTTCTGAACTTGATATTGGCCTGTTCAACATTTCCACTTCATTCCAGCTAAGTCTAGGAAGGTGGCGTGCTTCCAAGTATTGGTCTATTTCTTTCAGATTTTCGTATTTCTGAGAATAGAGTTTCTTGTAATATTCATTAAGGATTTTTTGAATTTCTGAGGAGTCTGTTGTTATTTCGTCTTTACCATTTCTGATTGATGAAATTAGAGATTTTACTCTTTTTTTCCTGGTTAGGTTAGCCAAAGGTTTATCTATTTTATTGACCTTT
>CAUYRH010090132.1:0-10532 GCA_963574655.1 Perodicticus potto
TTTTTTTTTTTTTTGAGACAGAGCCTCAAGCTGTCACCCTGGATAGAGTGCTGTGACATCACAGCTCACAGCAACCTCCAATTCCTGGGCTCAAGCAAGTCTCCTGCCTCCGCCTCCCAAGTAGCTGGGACTACAGGCGCCCACCACAACGCCTGGCCATTTTTTTTTTTTTTTTTTTTTTGGTTGCAGCCATCATTGTTACTTGGCGGGCCCTGGCTGGATTCGAACCTGCCAGCTCAGGTGTACGTGGCTGGCGCCTGAGCCCGTTGAGCCACAGGCGCCGAGCCAATATGTATTACTTTGAAAAACTAAAACTAAAATTCTCAGACTTCAGTGTGCTGTAGTTCTTGCATATTTGGGGCTGCCCCAATCCTCTAGGATGCAAGAACTATCTTCTTTTCTAACAACTGCTACTTTAATCCTAGTTTACTGACGTCAAGCTGATGTTTTCAAAAAGAGGCATATGCTTGTTCACAGAAAGATAGTTTGACAGATTCTGTGAATAAATGAATGAATGAGAGGGTGCAGGAAGAAAAGAACTCAGAGGAAGAGACCCATGGGGTTGGGGAGAAACCCTTTCATTCTTCCCTACTGCAGCCTCCCTATAAAATATCAGGTTCTAAAACCACAAGTTTTCATTCTCAGAATAAAAGCAGACAACCAAGTTCCTTGAAAGTAAATGTAGGTCAAGGTTATTAAATTCAGTTTTTGAAGAGAACTCGATCTAATCGCTGGCTAGCATACCATTCAAAGTAGTTTTTGTTGCCATTGATTCAAATCCGGCCTGAGCCTGCCGCACAACAATGACAACTATAACCAAAAAATAGCCTGGCGTCGTGACGGGTGCCTGTAGTCCCAGTTGCTTGGGAGGCTGAGGCAAGAGGATTGCTTGGGCCCAAGAGTTTGAGGTTGCTGTGAGCAGCAATGCCACAGCATTCTACCTAGGGCAACTGCTTGAGACTCTGTCTCAAAAAAACAAAACAAAACTATTTTAGCCTGTGATTGGAATTTTATGAAACAAAAAAAATATGGTAACGGCATTTCCCTATGTCCAGACCATCAGTGATTTCCCAGCTCCTGCAGGATTATCCTAGCACTGCGGCCTGGCACACGGGACTCCGTAGTGTGGTGTATGGCTTCCTCCCTGGTGCAGCCTTCCTGCTCTAAGGCTCTGGCCTTGGGCTGTATCCCACCTTCTTATTCTTGCTGTGGCTGGTTCCTGTGCCTGGAATGCCTACTCCATCCCTTGCCAGTGCCCACTCATCTTTCAGTCCTTCACCTGAGCATCACCATATGAGGTTTCCCAATCCTCCCTTCCCAGTGGGTTTGAGCACTGGTTCCTTTTCACCTCCACCAGGCCCTAACCAGGATCCTAATAGAACACTCAAGACACTACTGCACACACAGTTGGCCCCCGCATCTGCAGATTCTGCATTCACAGATTCAACTGGCCTCAGAAGAAAAAGATTCAGAAGAACCAAAACCAAATAGAACAAAACAAAAACAAAACAAAACAAACAAACAAAAAAACCCAATACAAACACACTTGAGTGAGGAATTTGAGGCTGCATGAGTTATGATGACACCACCGCACCTTAGCTGGGGCAACAAAGCAAGACCCTATCAACAAAAAAAGAGGCTCAGTGCCTGTAGCACAGTGATTAGGGCACAAGCCACATACACAGAGGCTGGCAGGTTTGAACTCGGCCTGGGCCAGGTAACCAACAATGGGTAATGACAACTGCAACAAAAAAAATAGCTGGGTGTTGTGGCAGGCACCTGTAGTCCCAGCTGCTTGGGAGGCTGAGGCAAGAGAATCACTTAAGCCCAGGAGTTTGAGATTGCTGTGGGCTGTGACTCTATCGAGGGACATAGTAAGACTCTGTCTCAAAAAAAAAAAAAAAATAATAATAATACAAACAGAACAATACAGTATAACAACTGACATAGCAATGACATTGTATTAGGTTTTATAAGTAATCTAAAGATTATTTAAACTATTCAGGAGGATAGTATGTTATATGTGAATATTACACTCCCTTCTATCAGGGACTGAGACATCTGTGGATTTTAGTGTCTGCAAGGGATCCTGGAATCAATCCCCCATGGACACCAAGGGGATGATGTACTTCCCAGCCATGAGCTTCTTAAGGGCAGGTGTCATTTGTGATCCATCTTTATAATCCCTGTACCCCTGGCACATAGAAAGGGCTCAGTAAAGAGTGAAGTAAGTGAGCAAAGGAACCACTCAGGCTAATGCTGATGGCTTTCTTTGGTGGTAGCAAGAATTGACTTAAAAGAAAATATATAGATGCATTTGATCAGGAGTTAGGGACAATCCTTACTCCACTTCCACAGTCAGTTAGGCCCAAAGTCGGGCCCTCCCATTTCCCAGAATCAATGAATTGTCTCCTAATTAGTAGTCCCTGTGCCGCCTGCCTCTGTCCTCTAACAAAGTCACCTGAATAACCAATGAGCTATCCTGTGCAAAACCGAGGTGTGATGTGAGAGGCCGTGTGAGGATGCCCAAAGAAATGTTTAGGACTTTTATTATCATCTTTTTGTTTTAAATTCTCATTTGTTGGGTGAATTAAAGTGTGCATACCATTAGTAACTTTTATTTAGCATTTACTATGTATCAGGGACTTTTCTGAGCACTTTATAGCAACTAATTTAATTCTCACCAAATCCAATAAAATAGATACTATTTTTCAGATGAGGAAACTGAGGCACAGGGTTTAGAAAATTTGCCCTGTCATAATGGCAGGTCTGGGATTTGAACTCAGGCAGTTAGACTGCATAGCCCTATTTATATTCATAGCCCTGTGTTGCTTGCATACATTAGTGGCATACATTAGTGGCATAATGCATAATATATATTTTAAGTAAATACGCATATACAGAACACTTTTTTTTTACAGAACATTTTTATTAGTGAAAGTGCACAATAAAACAATGATACTTCATGACTTTTATCTAATCACTTTTTTTCACTAGGGTTTGGCAATATATTTCTATAAAGGGTCAGATAGTAAATATTTATGTTTTGAAGGCCAAGAGGCAAAACTTATGATATTATATAGATACTTATAGAATATGAGAGAAAAACTTCTACAAATTTTTACTGACGAAATTAAAACATGATGATAATAACTGAATATAATAATTTCTTATGCAGCTCTACTGATGAGAAGAATGGAATTTTTCATGGGATACTATTTCGCTTAAGTGAGATTCAAAGTCAGTGTTCTCTATTATCAGATTGGTTGTGAATGTTCATCTGTGAAAACCATTCTTAATGCAGTCTAAAAACATAGTGAGTGGATCTGGCCCCCAGGCTCTAGTTTGTTGACCCCTAGACTATGCCACTATTGCCAAAATTAGTGTAAACTCCTCCTCAATACAGTCTAAAATAGTGTTCCAACTTTAATCTTGCTGTTCCCCTGGCGCCTTCTTTTTCCTATCCAACTGGATGACTGGCATTCCTTAGACATTCTCCGGTTTCTCCTGAAAGGCCTCCTGGTCCAGGAGAACAAGCAGAAATAAACATGTTCTGGGTTAGTATCTTGGTTCTGTCCCTAACAGCTCCATTAACTTTGGGCAAGAGAATTAACCTCTTTATGCCTTGGTTTCGCCATCTGTATGTAAGTAACTTGGTTTTCAAGTCTCAACTTCCAGTGGGCAAAGATGGAGTCACCAGTTTCCCTGGTGCTTGTTTAGAACCCTTGTTCCCTGTCAAAGCCTCTCCATGACTTCTTGGGGTCCCACCTGTGCTCCTGTATAAACCTATACCTGATGGGCACCTCATTGTCCAGTCAAGCACCACCGACTCTGCTGGTGTAGCTGTGGCTCCCTGGGTGCCATTACCAATGCCCTGGGGCCAGACCCCACCCACAACACCTGAGCAGTGTGGTAGGTCACCTAGGATGGTGGGAGCAAGGTTACCTGGTATGTCTGTAGTTCACTGTTACAAGGGAGCAGGGCAACACTACTTATGGCCCCTATATAAGGGAGTTTATGGTAAAATAACCTTTCTAAGGCTGGGTGCCCACTCCACAGAATTAAGAGGAGATCACTGAGACCTGAGCCAGGAAAAGCTGGAGAGGCCCAGCCAGGAGACTCAGGTTCTCTGATGGTCAAGACTTATTTATCAGGAAACTTTCTTTGTGCCTGGCTGGGCTGCTGCTACTTCTCCTAGGATGTTTATTCCAGAAGGCTCTTCAGCACCCCTGAAAATAGTGCCCTGTTGAACTTATCCAACACATTCCTTGGATTTGAGGTAAGAGCCTGCATTCTATGTCCCAGGGTCAGGAACGAAAGCATGAATCAAAGGCCACGTGTGGTGGCTCATGCCTGTAATCCTAGCACTCTGGGAGGTTGAGCTCATCTAGGATAGTGGAAGCGAGGTTACCTGTTATGTCTGTATGCTTTCGTTGAGCTTTTATTGAGCTCCAGACTGCTTTCATTAAGGAGTTTGAGACCAGCCTGAGCAAGAGCGAGACCCCATCTCTAAAACAATAGCTGGGTGTTGTGGCAGGTGCCTGTAGTCCCAGCTACTTTGGGAGAGTGAGGCAAGAGAATCATTTGAGCCCAAGAGTCTGAGGTTGCTGTGAGCTATGATGCCACAGCACTCTACTGAGGGTGACAAAGTGGACTGCCTCACAAAGAAAAAAAAAACATGACTCAACTGCAACTTTCTTTTGCATTAAATAATAGCCTTGGAACAAGCACTCAGAGCTTTGCTTCTACATATAGCTGAGCTCCTCCAGGAGCTCATTCATTCATGCCACGTCCTGATGACCTGGCTCTTCTTACTCAGGGTAACATCTCTCATAGGGGCAATATCCCATGTGCAGGCTTGTCAGAAAATGGTGACTTCTTGGGGTCTGTGCAAGTGTGCACGGATTATACAAGATCTGCAGCATCCATTTTCCCTTGAAGGCCACCAGATGTGTCTGCCTGATGTGAACTGGCCTACCTCCAACAGCTGCAAGCCTCACCTGGATCACAGAAGCACGCCAGCACTGCACAGCTGAGCTGCGTTATTTAAAGTCATGCTCCTGTGTGGTCTCAGCTGCCTTATACTGGGCAGTATAAGTAGATGTTCATAGTCTGCCTCAATCCAGGCCAACAGAAGGACATCTGTGGTGTTCCCATTCGCCAAGGTAACCATTGAGTAAATACACTTTTAATGGCTGCACAATCCTTCATCATGAAAATGTGGTTTCTTTAACTATTCCCCTATATATGCATATATGTCATTTTCTAATTGCTCTTATAAAAATTGCCTCCAGGACATATTTGTACATGAATCTTTGCACTGTTCATTATGAAATGTACACAGTAATGATGAAACTGAATGACAAGCAGACAGTACCTGTATAGTGGGTCACACTCTCCCAGCCAAAGGAATTTTAGAAGTTTCTTCTCTTTTGACAGCTGAGTCAAATCAGAACTCAGTGTGACCTTGACACCATAGTTTTCTGTTAGTTTTCCAAAGATGGTAAGACATAAAAGGGATTCTCTGGGAGCAGAGCAACACATAAACAAAGTTCTGAAAACTAAGGAGAATTCATGTCTTCTCCAAGGGCTCTTCCCATTTTGTCATTTGGATATAGGTGTTCCAAGGACTTCCAATGACAGTCTTATCTTCTTTTCTGTTGGGTCTTGTTACTGTAAATGTCTTGTTATTTAAATAGGTTTAATTAAAGAAGATAAACTGCAGTCACTTGCATCAGATAAAGATGAACTCAACTCTGCAATAACTGGAAATTTCACCACAGAGTAACCTTGGGATACTATTGAGATTTGTTTCCTCCCCCTACTTTGTGTAATCCAAATGCACTCTTAATTTCCCCAACAGAGGCAATGTTTTTTTTGCAATAATACTACTACCACCTTGCACATTTGATTCTCGGAACAATACTCTGAAGTACAAACAGCTATTTTTATTATCCCAGTTTTATAGATGCCGAAGCTCAGGCTCAATGATGTTAAATGGTTTCTGGTCCATTTCCCAGTCTCCAGGCAGGCCTCTGGGTAACGGCTGTGATGGAATGAGCATCTCAGATGATAATGGTAGAGACTGTAATTCCTGCTCTCTGTATCCCCCAACACCCCTGCCCCCAGCAGCATTCCCCTTGTCAACCGAGCAAGCAAACAGCACAGCAGCCACATAAGCACCAAAGCGCCTGTGGGGGGTTCTCATCTAAGCCCTTCTCTCCATCTTCTTTAACACCTGTATAATACCCTCGATAAAATGTACTACTGGCTTTGTCATCCCAAAGTGGGATGATTTCTTTGAGTCAAAACAACTTAAGAGACAAAAAGAAAAGAAGATGGCTGGCTTAGGATCTGAGAGAGGCGGTGAGGCTTTGAATGTTAATAGAAGTAGAAAATGATCAGAATCATATCCCAGAGTGGGTGGAGCTCAAAGAAGACACACTTAACCAGGCTGTGACCAGCTGGGGGTCCTGCAGTGGCTTTCTGTTCCCTGAACAACCTTGTTTCAAGTTTTCTCTCCCACATGCAATGTTTCCGGGCAGCAGATTAGTAGTCATAGCTGGCCTATGGCCACAGTTGAGCTTAAATTATTTGACATTTTAAATTATTACTATTACTATTATTTAATAATCTGAATTTTTATATTTCTTGGAAAAAATCAGAAGATTAGCCTATGGTAGGCCAGTATTCCTGGGTGGCAGCCACCAGCTGCTGCTGAGGGATGACTATCACTTTGAATGAGGTGCACCCCTCCTTCCAGCTCTCCCACTCCAGCCAGCTGCTTCTCTTTATCACTCTGGCCTATGTAAACATTTGAATCTGAGACCTTCGAAGGAAAGAGTATGACTCTATGGTGCTGTAAGCACTTAAAAGTGAGCGAAGCTATGATGTCTGCTGAAAAATAGGCCCAAATTTTTCATCCTTATTAAAGACTACCACAATTTAATCTTTCAAACTTTCCACTAATTCTTTTATATGCTTAATGGTCAATTTTTATTTATTTATTTTTATTTTTATTTTTTTGAGACAGAACCTCAAGCTGTCACCCTGGATAGAGTGTCGTGGCATCACAGCTCACAGCAACCTCCAATTCCTGGGCTCAAGCGAGTCTCCTGCCTCTGCCTCCCAAGTAGCTGGGACTACAGGCGCCCACCACAACACCCGGCCATTTTCAGGTTGCAGCCATCATTGTTGATTGGCGGGCCTGGGCTGGATTCGAACCCGCCAGCTCAGGTGTACATGGCTGGCGCCTTAGCCCGCTGAGCCACAGGCACTGAGCCATGGTTATATTTTTAATTAATAAGAGCTCTTCTTGTTTGTCCTTTGTCATGAATCCTATTCTTTTATGGATGAAATATCTTCATGAGTCTTTCTGAATATATTAATTAGAGCTTTTTAGTTTAATTTGCTTTGATTTGGGTTCTCTTCCTTAAAGTAACTGTGTCCTCCGGTGGCCTGTAGCTCACTGGGTAGGGCGCTGGCCCCATATACTGAGGGTGACGGGTTCAGCTAAAACAGCAGTGGCAACTACAACAAAAATAGCCAGGTGTTGTGGCAGGCACCTATAGTCCCAGGTACTCTGGAGGCTGAGGCAAGAGAATCATCCTAGCCCAAGAGCTGGAGGTTGCTGTGAGCTGTGATGCCACAGCACTCTACTGAGGGCCACAAAGTGAGACTCTGTCTAAAAAAAAAAAAAAAAATAACTGTGTCCTCTAAGGTAAGAAAAAATACATAGAAAATAAATACAAAAGGTCCAATACCTAATAAGTAGTAGATTTAGAGGAACAAAGAAAATCAAGGAAGAGGACAGTATTAAATAAATTAGAGAAATTTCCAGCATTGGTGACTATCTAACTTGACTGAAATGTCCCAATAAAAGACTCACCTAGTCACATAGTCTCAATTTTAGAACATCATAGATAAAGGGAACAACTGCAAAACTTCCAGTTTGTAAAAATGGTCATCAATCAAAGAACAAAAATGAAGCAAACATCAGACTTTTCACTGGAAATACTGGATTCTAGAAGATAATTGTGTGATGCCTTCAGTATTCCGTGGGAATCTAGAATGCCTTATTCAGCCAAACTATCATTCAAACTATCAACCAGTGGTTCTCACCCTTCCTAATGCCGTGACCCTTTAATACAGTTCCTCATGTTGTGGTGACCCCCACACATGAGGAGCGGTGTCTCAGTGCTTTCTGAAGGTCTTAGGTGACTCCTGTGAAAGGGGAAAGTGTTGTTTGACCCTCAAAGGGGTTATGACCCACAGGCTGAGAACTGCTGGTATAGACTAAAGATCTTTTGGACAAATAGGGCCCAGAAAACTGACATCTCCCACTCCATTTCTTAGGAGTGTAAGCAGCAGTAAAACCTGGGTATAACCTAAGAGGTAGGAAGACATGGATCTTGGAAAGGGTAGACTTGATCTAGGAGAGCCATGAAAGCAAATCCCTCCATGACAGCTGTGCAATAGGCAGATGGTGGGTCTTAGAGGGGAGGGCTTAAAAACTCAATAGAACACCAAATGGGATGAAGAAGCTAGGTTAAAATGAGCTCCTGTGAAGAAAAACGCAACAAGATATGCATAAAAGAAAGGCAACTGGAAGACCCCAAGGAAATAAATGTCATATGAGAAAAGGAAAAGCAATCCTCACAAACATTTTGCCTTTTCAGAGAACACTATTTACAGGGTTACGACAACGGAAATACTAATTCGGTGATTTTCATTTTTTAGGATCAGTTTGTGGAAGAGCTGATCATAGTTGAGAATGGATTGTAAGTGTTCTTATCCTTAAAATTACACAGGACAGACTTTGAGAGGAAGACGCAGGAGACAATCTGCAGAGTCCGGATGCTGTTACCTTCATCTTAAAAAGTGAGGAGTCAAGAGATAGTACTGCCCTTAGTTGACAGAAGAAGAAATAAAGCTGTAAATATGTTAGTATAACAAAAGTAACCTACAGAGAAACACGTCATTTTAATATATAGAGAGAAAAGGGGCTGCCAGTGAAATCCTCATTTATTATGGAAGGAAAAAAACAGGTAAGGTATAAAAATCAATCAATAGTGACAGAAGCACATTATTGAAAGAAATAGAAATAACATAGGAAGAAGTATCTAAAAGAGTTAAAATGATTGTTTCCAAGGAACGGGACTGGAAGAAAGATGAGAGGAAGCAGGGTATTTTTGCCATCTTTTCTACTCAGCCTCCCACCTTATTGTTTTCCCATCCACCAACCCATCCCTTCCCAACCCCTACTCTTCATCCTTAGTTTTCTGCTTCCAACTTGTCTATTTATTCATTTATAATCATATGTTGTTGTTCTTTAAAAATTCAACTTGCACAAAAGAAACAATCCTATTCTAAGATTCCAGAGACATCCAAACCCAAACTGGAGTCTTCCAGCCATCGCACAAAATGTCCATTTTCTCTCAGAGCATGTGGGACTTCTAGAGATAGCATGGACTCTGCAGATCCAGAATGAATAAGGAACTCCAAGAGGTTGAGGATGGCTTGGGAATGGTGATGATGATCACAATGCTGATGATGATTCTGTATGTCTGGCATTGAGAAAAAATATTTACTGCTTGTATTTAGTTAACTGTTGCTATGTACCAAATGGCTATATACCCAGCAGCTTAAAACAGCACCCCCCTTTTTTTTTCTCTACAGTTTTGCAGGTCAGAATGTCTTCTCAGCTCAAATGGGTTCTCTGGTCACATTCTTACAATGCTGAAATCAACACGTCCACCATACTAGGCCCTTATCTGGAGGCTCTGGCAAAGAATCCACTTCTGGGCTCATTCATTTTGGCAGAACTCAGGTCCTTGCAGTTGTGGGTCTGTGGTCCTTGTTTTCTTGCAAGGGTTTGCTCTTAGCTCCTACAGGGTACTGTTAGAACCTTTCCCAGTGGACCTTCCATCTTCAAAGCCAGCCAGTGATACTTCTTTTGCACTGAGCCTTTTCATGTTTAGAATCCTTGTGAGTTCTTTTTCTGCTACCAGCTGGAGAAAACTCTCAGCTCTTAAAAGCCTCACATGATTAGAGTAGGATAGTGGTAGGCCCATCCAGATCATCTCCCTATCTTAAAGTCAACTTACTCTAATTAGTAACTTTAATTACACTCGCAAAATCCTTTTGCCATGTAAACAACATAACCACGGAAGTAACACGTGAGAACCAAGGGCAAAGAGACCATCTTATCCTTCCACCACACTACTCAAGAATAATGAGTTATTTTTATATATGATTTGTTTTATTACAAAAACATAAAAAAGTATGAAGAAGTTTATTCATTCTTTAAAAACTGTCATAAATCTCTCAGTTCCTGGAAACAATCATATACATTTGGAATACATCACCTGACCAGGTCCTTGCCCACACAGAGTAGAAAGATCCATAGACAACACTGGGATTTTACTCAGCAAATTATTATTAGTATTTTTTTTTGTAGAGACAGAGTTTCACTTTATCGCCCTCAGTAGAGTGCTATGGCATCACACAGCTCACAGCAACCTCCAACTCCT
>CAUYRH010090134.1:0-54926 GCA_963574655.1 Perodicticus potto
AAATGTTCTCACATAGTAATGAGAAAGTCTCTTGAATGTTATCACAATCAGGTTGATAAAAATATCTCTGATTGTATCTGAAGCCCGCACACTGTACCCCATGATTGAATTATTGTACACAGCGATGATTCAATAAAAAAATAAATAAATAAAAATTAAAAAAAATAAAATAAAATTACATAGATTCTGCACATTTTTCCATAACTTTAATGAATATTAGATATTAACTTATAACCTGCTTTACTTTCCCTTTTGTTCAAGCTTCTTTATCTCTTAAATTCTGGTAACCCATTCGCACCCCCACCCTAATTTTAGAATGTATGGTAGAATGCGGTTTTCAGAGAATATTTACAATGAGAAAAAGAAGACAAAAGAGATTAGTCATGAGTTTTAAGTAAAGTCAGACAGTCATTTAATCTGTTATTCTGGGAAAGAAGTAAGAAACACATTTCTTGGGGGGGGGGAAATAATGTAATGAAGAATAATAAAATACATGTATTTAAAAAAAAAATAAATTCACTATAATTAGGTTATTCTTCCAAAAAAAAAAAAAAGAAACACATTTCTAAGTTCAGAAGAGAGAGAGAGACAGAAAGTAAAACTAAGATTCAATTAAGTGATAAAAGGGAGGATTACCTATAACACTTGTTTTCAGCATCTTCCTTTAGGCAGTCCAGGATTTAAATTGTCAAATTACCAGAGGTTCTAATATTGAAAGAAATTCTGGAAAGAGAAAAATTATGTTGTAGACTTTGCCATTATAGAAATACGATTTTATTATCTAATTTGTCAGAAGATGATATCTTTAAGATTTGCAAATAGATTCATCAAAACTAATTCTCTATGTCCTAATTGATATTTTTAGAAAGGTGAGTCACATTTTCCTTTTCAACTTAAATTCTGGGGACATATGAAAATCAATGCTTCAAACTGGTCTTAGTCTGTAATGAAGGAAAATTTATGAAATCTGCTTCACTCCTAAAATTTGCATCATATGAAAGTTTCTGCTTATGTGAAAAATAGAATGACAATGCCAAAGGAAGTAGATCATATGGGAGATTAAGCAACTAAATGATGAAACATATAAACACTGGCTTCTAGGATGGGAAGCAGCTTTAACTCATTCAATTGAAATAGGAGATTCTAAGTGACTTTGCATGGTCAGGGAATGAATATATTGAATAAATTTAATCCACATAGTATTTTCAAATAGGTCATTATTTTCAAAGATTTGGAATACAACAAAATAAATTTATTCCAGAATTTATTAAAATGTTTTTGAGGTTACATAAGGTAATTTAGTTATTATAATTTTTCTTATAATATAGCTCATTATTATGATGCCACAGATAGGATCTACAATGACATCCATGTAGTTTTAATTATTATATGATCATAGATATAAAAGGTAAAAATTTGACTGAATAGTTTTGGCTAATAGACATTTTGCCTTAGAATGTTTATTGTATGGTTTTGTTAGGTGGTATGGTGGCTTGAGGTAGTCACCAAAATGATTTAAAAGAGCAAGTAGTTTTAGCAAGAAAAAGAAATTTTTTTAATTGATTTGGACTGCAAGCCTAGCCTTGTCCTAATGACTGCAGCCTCTGTGGAAAGTGCAGTTGTGAGTTTCAGTTGATTCCTAGAAGTCTCCTAGGATCTTATTTAATTCTATTCTTCAAACAACTCACCTGCAAGGTTCTGTAAACAATCCACCTGCAGGTCATTTTTTTTTTATTAAGTCATTTGTACATAGATCATTAATACATTTATGACATTAAGGGATTCAATGTGTTGATTATTTATACAAATTGGAGTGCTTACATCTTACTAATTAACATAGCCATCACCTCATTTACCCAATTACAGTGTGAAGACATTTGTGTTCTACCTCTGATAGATCCAACTTGTACTTGCAATATGCTTCAAGGTGTGGTCCGCCATTAACCCTCCCTCTATTGAACCACCCTTTTCCCTTCCCTTCCCTCCTTCATATTAGGCTATAGTTGTGATTCATCTTTCATATGAAACTGTGAGTGATTATAAAATGATTTCATAGTAGTACTGAGTACATTGGATATTCTATTCTAATATTTTTTCTATTCCTGAGAAACTTTACTACGAAGGATATTTTCCAGCTCCATCCATGTAAACATAAAAGAGGTAAAGTCTCCATTTTTTAAGGCTACATAGTATTCCATGGTATACATATACCATAATTTATTAATCCATGCATGGGTTGATGGGCACTTGGGCTTTTTCCATGACTTGGCAATTGTGAATTGAGCTTCAATGAACAATGTGGTGCAAATATTTTTGTTCCCAAATGATTTTTGGTCCTTTGGATATACACCTAGTAGAATAATTGTAGGATCAAATGGCAGGTCTACATTAGATCCCTGAGTGTTCTCCAAACTTCCTTCCAAAAGGAATATACTAACTTGCATTCCCACCAGCAGTGCGTAAGTGTTCCCTTTTCTCCACATCCTCACCAACATCTGTAGTTTTGGGATTTTGTGATGTGGGCTACTCTTACTGAAGTTAGAAGGTATCTCAGAGTGGTTTTGGTTTGCAATTCTCTGATGATTAAAGATGATGAACACTTTTTCATGTGTCTGTAGACCATGTGCCTGTCTTCTTCAGAGAAGCTTCTGTTCATGTCTCTTGCCCACAATGAAATGGGATTACTTGGGTATTTTTTTTTTTTAGTAATAAGTTTGAGTTCTCTGTTGATTCTGGTTATTAGACCTTTGTTGGAAATACAACTTGCAAAAATCCTCTCTCATTCTGAGGGCTGTCTATTTGCTTTACTTAATGTGTTCTTGGCAGTGCAGAAGCTTTTTAATTTGATTAGATCCCAATAATATTTTTGATGTTGCTTCAATTGCCCAGGGTGTTCTCCTCATAAAATATTCTCCCAGGTAAATTTTTTCAAGTGTTTCCCTGCACTCTCTCCAAAATTTTTTATAGTTTCATGTGTTAAGTTTAAGTCCTTTAACCAGTGAGAGTCAATTTTTGTTAGGGGAGAAAAGTGTGGGTCCAGTTTCAGTCTTTTACAGGTTGCCAGCCAATTCACCCAGCACCATTTGTTAAATAGGGAATCTTTCCCTGAATTTATATTTTTGATAGGCTTATCAAAGATCAAATGATGATAACTGTCTGGGCTCACCTCTTGGTCTTCAATTCTGTTCCATACATCTACCTCTCTATTTTTGTGCCAGTACCATGCTGTTTTGATCACTATCAATGTATAGTATAGTCTAAAGTCTGGAAGCATGATTCCTCCTGATTTGTTTTTATTTCTGAGTAATGTCTTGGCTATTCAAGATTTTTTTTTCTGTATCCATATAAAACAAAGTACTAATTTTTCCAGGTCTTTAAAATATGACAGAAAATATGGATCACATTAAATCTGTAGATTGCTTAATGTAGTATGGACATTTTTATAATTTTGATTCTTCTCAGCCTTGAGCATGGTAAATTTTTCCATTTGTTAACATCTTCAGCTACTTCTTTTCTCAGAATTTCGTACTTCTCTTTATAGAGATCTTCCATGTCCTTAGTTAGATATACTCCCAGATATTTCATCTTCTTTGGCACTATTGTAAAGGGAATAGAGTCCTTTATTTTTTTTGCCCCTTGACTATTGTTGGTATATATAAAGGCTACAGATTTTTGAGTGTTAATTTTGTATCTTGAGAGGTTGCTGTATTCCTTGATCACTTCTAAGTAGTTTTGTAGTTGAGTCCCAGGGGTTTTCCAGATATATAATCATATCATCTGTGAAGAGTGACAGTTTGATCTCCTCTGGTCCTATTTGGATCCCCTTGATTACCTTCTCTTTCCTGATTGTGGTGGCTAAGACTTCCAGTACAATGTTAAAAGAGTGAGGGAGACAGTGGGCATCCTTGCCTGGTTCCCGATCTCAGTGGAAATGATTTCAATTTTACTTCATTCAATCCAATATTGGCTGTGGGTTTGCTGTAGATGGCCTCTATCAGTTTAAGAAATGTTCCTTCTATACTATTTACTTAGGTGTTCTGATGAAGAAACGATGCTGGAAATTATCAAAATTTTTTCTGCATCAATTGAGAGAATCATATGGTCTTTGCTTTTTATTTTGTTTATGTGATATATTATATTTATGGATTTACATATATTGAACCATCCTTGGGACCCTGGGATAAAACCCGGTCATGATGTATAATTTGTTTGATGTGTTGTTGGATTCTGTTTTCTAGGTCTTATTGAATATTTTTGCATCAATATTCATTAGAGATATTGGTCTATAATTTTCTTTTCTTGTTGGGTCTTTTCCTGGTTAGGGAATCAAGGTGATATTTGCTTCATAGAATACATTGGGAAGTATTCCTTCTTTTCCATATTTTGGAAAAGGTTAAGTAATATAGGTACTAGTTCCTCTTTAAAGGTTTGGTAGAATTCTGATGTGAAGCCATTTGGTCATGGGCTTTTCTTTTTAGGGACAGTTCTTATAGTTGATTCTATTTCAGAACTTGTTATAGGCTTGTTCAAAATTTCCACTTCTTTCTTGCTAAGTCTAGGAAGGTGGTGTGTTTCCAAGTATTGATCTATTTTCTTCAGATTTTCATACTTCTGAGAATAGAGTTTTACATGATATTCATTAAGGATTTGTTTAATTTCTGAGGAGTCTGTTGCTATATGGACTTTATCATTTCTAATTGATGAAATTAGGGATTTATTCTTCTGCTTCTGGTTAGGTTAGCCAAAGGTTTATCTATTTTATTGACCTTTTCAAAAAACCAACTTTTTGATTGATTGATTTGTTGTATGATTTTTTTGTTTTCAATTTCATTTAGTTCTGCTCTAATTTTAGTTATTTCTTTTCTTCTGCTGGATCTAGAGTTGGAATGTTCTTCCTTTTACAGTTGCTTGAGATGTCCCATTAAGTTGTTGACTTCTTCTCTTTCTGTTCTTTTGAGGAAGCCTTACAATGTTATAAATTTCCCTCTTAGGACTGCCTTTGCCGTATTCCAGTGGTTCTGGTAATTTGTGTCTTCATTGTCGTGTTGTTTCAAAAATTTGGTAATTTACTTTTTAATCTCATCTATGCCTTATCTCTCATTCAGCATAAGATTATTTAGTTTCCTGGCTTGGCGCCTGTGGCTCAACGGGCTAAGGCACCAGCCACGTACACCTGAGCTGGCGGGTTCGAATCCAGCATGGACCCGCCAAACAACAATGATGGCTGCAACCAAAAAATGGCCGGGCATTGTGGCGGGGGCCTCTAGTCCCAGCTACTTGGGAGGCAGAGGCAAGAGACTCGCTTGAGCCCAGGAATTGGAGGTTGCTGTCAGCTGTGATGCCACAGCACTCTACCCAGGGCCACAGCTTGAGGCTCTGTCTCAAAAAAAAAAAAAAATATTATTTAGTTTCCATGTTTTTGTATGAGTATGCAGATTGCTGTTGTTAACTGAGTTCAACTTTTATTTCATGATGGTCCAAGAAAATACAAGGAATTTCTATTCTTTTAAATTTGCTGAGGTTAGACTTGTGACCTAAGATGTGATCAATTTTAGAGGATGGTCCATGGGCTGAGGAGAGGAATGTGTATTCAGTTTTGTTAGGATGAAATGTTCTGTAGATGTCTGTTAAATGCAATTGTTGAATGGTTAAGTTTAAGTCTAAAATTTCTTTGCTTAGCTTCTTATTGGAGGATGTATCCAACACTTCCAAAGGGATGTTAAAATCTCTGACTATTATGGTTCTAGAGGAAGTCAGATTGCTCATGTTTGTTAGAGTCTCCCTTTTAAATTGAGGCGCATTCTGGTTGGGTGCATAAATGTTAATAATTGAAATGTCATCATGTTGAGTGTTGCCCTTGACAAATATGAAGTGACCATCCTTATCTTTGCTTACTTTTGTTGGTTTAAAACCAATTGTATCTGTAAATAAAATTGCAACACCTGCTTTTTTCTGATTTTCCATTTGCCTGAATTATAGACGAGCATTCCTTTACTCTGAGTCTATGTTTATCTTTTATGGTAAAGTGAGATTCTTGAATCCAGCAAATGTCTGCCTGAGTTTTTGTATCCAGTCAGCCAACCTGTGCCTATTTAGAGGACAAATTAAGCCATTCACATTAATTGAGAGTATTGATAAGCCTGATAGTATTTGGGGTATAGAGTTTTTCAAAAGTCCAGTGAACATTTTTAATTTTTTTGCCACTATGGAAGTTGGGATTTGATCAAAATTTTCTTAGTGAGTTTACTTTGGTGGCAGAGAATTGTGCTGTTCGTTATGAAAGATAGGTCTGAGAATATCCTGGAGAGCTGGTTTCTCTGGTTTCTCTATGGCAAATTTCTTCAACGTGTGCATGTCATTAAAGTATTTAATTTCTCCATCATAAATGAAACTTAGTTTAGCTTGATACAGGATCCTGGGCTGCAAGTTATCTTCTTTAAAGAGATTAAAGGTTGATGACTACTGTCTGCTAGTTTGGAAGATTTCAGCAGATAGATCTGTAGTCATTCTAATGTTCTCCTTGTGGGTTATGGTTTTCTTATGTCTGGCTGCTAGCAAAATTTTTTCTTTCATATTAACTTTGGTGAAGCTAATTATAATGTGTCTATGAGACTTCTTATTTGGGTTGAGTCATACTGGTGTTCTGAAACTGTCTGCTATCTGCATTTCAGAATCTCTTGGCATGTCTGGGAAATTCTCTTTGATTATTTCATGAAGAAGAGCTTCTGTATCCTTTGAAGCAACCTTGTCACCTTCAGGAATTCCTTTAAGGCAAATATTAGATCTCTTCAAATTATCCCAGAGCTCTCTGAAAGAATGATCCAGTTCTGCTCTCTACTTCTCTTCCTCTTTGAGCATTTGGGAGTGTTCAAAAGCTTTGTCTTCAATGTCAGAGATCTTTTCTTCTGCCTGCTCCATTCTGTTACTGAGGGATTCTACTGTATTTCTCAGAATTTTGAGGGCTACAAGTTCTTGCCTCAATGTGTCAAAATCTTTGGTAATTTTTGTCTTTGAATTCATTGAATTCTTGTGACTTATATGGAATTACTCCTTGAAATTCTGATTCCATCTTTACCTCCATTCTGTTGATCTTATTTGCTATTCAAATTCTGAACTTGATTTCTGACATCCCAGCCATTTGTTTATGAATGGGATCTTGTGCTGTGTCTCTACTCTGATTATTCATGTTGCCGGAGGTTTTCCACTGATTCCACCTCATTATTGTTTTTTGCTGGTTGGCTGGATAGGAAGATAAGGTGAAATTGAATTGGGAGCTCCTGGAGTTAACCAGCCCTTTGTCAAGGATCTGGGACTGGTGACTGTAGCTTTTTCCCCTACAGCTTTGCAGAGGACCTGTACAGTATTACATTCTGAGGCTGAGGAAACCTGCTGGGTGTGGTGGTATTAGGTGGCTCTGTCTTGTATTCAGCTAGTCCTTGTCTGTTCCTAGTGGATCAGTGACTCTGGTTTGAAGTCTTAGCTGTGGAGAATTACAAGCAACTAAGACAACCCACCCCCCATGGACAAGTACTGGAAGAAGAAAATCCCTTTACCACACAACCAGGGTACCACACAAGAGGGTCCTTGGGTGATTGGACCAGATTAGGAGTTCCAAACCAATTGACTCAGTCAGTACGAACTCTCAAGTGGGAGAGTTCAAAAGGTCTCCAGCAACTAGATGACGGAGGTCTACTGGCTGCTCAAATTTGGCTTGCTCTGGTGCTCTGCAGAGTCAGAAAGGCCCTCCCAGTAACAGAGTTGGGCCAGGGGGCTGTGTCTCTTTCTCCACTTTGCTTCTTTCATGCCCAGTCACTGGTGACCCCATAGGGCTGAGGTCTTCCTCTCTCCAATAAGTAGATGTGTCAGGGCTTTGCACCTGCCAGAGTCAAAGGAAGGTCAATGCCCCCTTGGACAGCTACTATCCTTTGCCACCAGCTGGCTGGTGGAGCTGAGGACTGCCTGCTTCAAGTACACAGTAGCCACTGGGGAGTGTTCCACTTGAACTCAGTCTAATCCTAAGTCTAATAAGTCAGCAAATGCTTTTCTCCCTCAACCTGTATGCTTTTGCCCCAGCCGTTCTGCAGCACCAGTATCCCTATAGAGCAAGGTCTGGTTTCCTCTGGCAGGCCTTAGAGTTGGGAAGGTGCCTCTGCAAGATTAGACCCCAGGGGATTGCTCTATTGTTGTTGAATCTTTGTAGGACGTGACCCTGTGCAGCTCCCACGTGACTGACACAGCCAGGGAGTTGGCTCCAGGAGCATGGGGCACATGGATCCAGCAGCTTGGTGGGGGATGCTGCACTCAGTTCTGGCAGTGCACAGTGCCTGGTGACTTCAGCAAGGAGAGCTCTCAACCTACAAATCTGGCAAGGCAGGCACGGCACAGAGGCTCCAGCAGGGTGGGTGCAGGGGTGCAGTTCTAGCAGGGTGAGGTGCGCAGCTCTAGCAGGGTGCAGTGCACAGCTCTGGTTGTGTGGGGTGTGGGACTCTTGGTCCAGCAGGGTTGGGGGAGCACTGCTCATGAGCCTCCTTCCATGGTCTCTGCAGGGGTTAGGCTTCTGGATCATCAGGCAAAGGGGGAAGGGTGGGCTGGAAGTTCAGAATGTCAGGGAAAATGTTAATTCAATTTTCCTGCCTGGCAAGAGAGTGCTCAGGGTCACAACAGGGTCCCTCTGGGGAAGTAGTCCCCACTTCCTACAGCGCTCACCCATGGAGTGAGACAAGAGGTCCTCAGTCCACCACTTGCCTATGGAAAACCTACAGGAGCAAACAAAGAGAAAAAAAAACAAAAACAAAAACACAGCTTTCTTGGGGGAGGGAACGGACATTTTTCCTTTGGGATGAATTTTGTACCTGAAGTTTGCTTCCTTGGAGTCATAGCTTGCCTCAGCAGAGGTGATCTGCAGTTATCACTCCTCTCTCTCAGCTCAGCTCCCAGTCTTCAGCTTATTTGGGTACTTTCTGGACATTATCCTTCCCCCTGGATAGGAGCTTCTGTCAAAGGCTGGCTCCAGTTGGTCATCTTGCCCCCCACAACCTGAAGGTCTTAATCTGCCTCATTCCTGTAATAGGCAAGGTCAACCTTATCCAGAATAATTCAAGACAGCCTAACTAGCTGTCATCCATCCTCCTGGTACCTAGCTGACTACCTAACAATATTTTCACCAAATGGGCATTGCCTATCATTATAGGACACATAAACAAAAAATAATTGTTATATATTTTTCTGATATTTGATAAAATAAAAACATTAAATTCTATATATGATAACAACACAATTTTAAAATTATGATGATATAAAGTGGCATAATAAATAAATTAAATGATACCCAACGTAATAGAAGAAAATAACAGGGGGGTACTTTTATTACCTAAGGTAGGAAGAGGGCTCCCTGAACAACATATGAAATATCAAAAGAGAAAAAAACTGAAATACTGAACACTACAATTGTTACTATTTTGTAGAGGTAAAGTATAAATGAGAATGTACTACATTTGCCACAAAACTATCTAATGCCCTTCTCCAAAAACAAAAAAGAAACAAACAAACAAAAATAAAGTATCTAAGAAAATAATGGGTGAGGTCTATTAACTGATCATTAATAAAGAAGCACAAAATTTTCTGAGGTATGCACCTCAGAAAATAATATAAAATCTTACTTTCAAGAGTGTTCCCCACACTTTCTTCTAGTATTTTTATAGTTTCATGTCTTAAGTTTGAATCTTTAATACATTGTGAGTTGATCTTCGTTCGTGGTGAAAGGTGTGGATTTAATTTCAATCTTCTACAGGTCACCAGCCAGGTTTCCCAGCACCATTTGTTAAAGAGGGAGTCTTTTCCCCACTGAATGTTTTAAACTAAACTCATTTCACCCAGCTAATGGGTGATACTAGGATTATTAGGAATGGAAAACTTAAGCATTGGCTTTTTTGTGGTCACCTTAATAGGATAGAAAGAGCAGAAGAGAGATTGTAAATTTCGGAGTAGCCTGAATCCTCTTGTCTGTTGCTGGTTAAGGGAATTTATCTGAGTTCCAGTTTGAGCAGAGAAATACCCTCCACCCCTGCTAAATCACCAAATAATTATCCTTTGGGAATTCTAGGATTAAAATAAAGAAATAGAGGCCCTGAGAGAAGACTGGACTTCACATTTACCTTGGCAAGTGTGAAGCTGAGGACCCTGATGTTAGTTATCATTGGTTAAGTCATATGTGATTGCTGTGTAATGTAGTGTTTACGGACATAGGATCTGGTGACAAATTCATTCCAAGGGATTGTATTGAACCCTCCTGATCTTTAGAAAGCAATTTAACTTCTTTATGTCTCAGAATTCTCATAAAAAAGCATAATAATAATAATAATAATGATAATAAATGCCTATCTTGTAGTATGTGGTGAGGGTTAAGTGAGATGATACACATAAATATTTAGAACAGAATTTGCCTCTGAGTAAGGAATAGATGGAAGATATATTCTGGCTCCAACTGCAGTCCAGACCATGTAACTGAAAGTATGGCTTATACTGACTTGATTTTCCCATTCTACCTGCCCCTAGGTTTCCCCTCTCTAACCCATTTTCTATAATCATTCATTTAATTGCCAGCATGTTTTCGTTAAAACCAGAATTAATCATGTCATCCACAAAATAAACTTTCCTTAAGGATTCTTTGTATCTTTCAGGTTAGACCAAAATGTCTCAGTTTGGTGTGTAGATAATAGGATGATGATATGTAGATAGGGTGATGATATGTCATTGAAGCTAAAAAGTGAGTTTGTACTACATGTATCAATAATGACTTTGGGGATTAGGCATAAATCTAGCCTATCACTAGGCAAGAAAGGGACATAGTATAAAGTCACTATGGATAAGTTCTGTGATCTGGTCTTTAACCTCACCAGTCAGTTTCTTGCTGCTCTGCTGGGCCACGCAGACCCACCACCAGTCCTAGAACTATTATATTTTTCTGTGCCTCTCCATATGCTGCCCTCTTTGCCTGGCAACTATTAAAAACCCTTATTATCTTCTCTCCATTGTCTTACAAAATTTATGTCTGTTCTGTCATATTGATGTCCTATTGATTTTTGGAAATCTCCCTGGATTTATAGATTCTGAATCATGTATATGTCTATATATAATGCAAATTAGAGTGTTTGTTTTTTTAAAACTATGTGTTAAGTGTTTTTATTGACTTAACCTTTGTTTGCTTCTTTAAGTTCCCTTATTTATTTATTTATTTTTTTTGGAGACAGAGTCTCACTTGGTCACCCTTAGTAGAGTTCCATGGTATCTTAGCTCATAGCAACCTCAAACTCTTGGGTTCAAGAAATCCTGTTGCCTCAGCCTACCAAGCAGCTGGGACTACAGGTGCCTGCCCCAACGCCTGGCTACAGCGGGTCTCACTCTGGCTCAGGCTGGTCTCGAACCTGTGCGCTCAGGCAATCTACCTGCCTTGGCCTCCCAGGTGCTGGGATTACGGGCAAAGTTCCCTTATGTTTTAAAGTGATTTGAACAAAACACATTAGGCACTTACAAACAAAAGAAAAATAAGTTCATTTTGGTTATAAAATGCTAGAGTCAGAAATGACATTAGATTTTGTACAAAGGACTCCTAATTCTGTGCTTATTTCTCATGTAATTATAGTAAAGTATTTATTAACAACCTTAAGGATATCATATTCAATTGTAAGTCATGTGGATGCATCTTTCACTTTTTTCTCTCCAAGAGTGATCATGCAGGGTGTACATAAGACAGCATGGAGATTTCTCTTTATAATAATAAATAATAGTTGCCGAGTATACAATTTCTTCAATGCCAAGCACCCTAGTAGCCAAATTGATTCTTCATTTGTGTTTTCTTAATCCTGTAAAGTCTCTGTATATTTTCTGAATTTCTCAGGAAAGAAGCTAAAGGTCATGATGTTAAGTGACTAGCTAGGGCTTACACAGCTAGTAAGTGGTGAACGCGGTGTTCAAGTTTGGGTTGATCTGTAGCTGAGTCTATTTTCCACCAAATTACCTTCTCATCCTACCAAAACAGTTATCACAAAGAATTGTAATAATCTATTTATTATCTTTCCACCTACATTATAGATTTCTTGACTGTTAATACCATTCCTTATTCATTTTGCTTTTAAATTTCCTGTACCTTAGTCCAGTGTTTGGCACATAAGAAGCACACAGTAAGCATTTGAGGGATGAATGGACCACTAAGTCCTAACCAGTTCAATGACCTTGTGAGCAATAACCAGTTGCTTTCAGTTCAAAGGCATGCTTGCCGAGTTTTCTGCTCTCAGACTTATTCCTCCATCCTGAATGGGGCTCTTGTTCTCATGTCTTGGTTCACTACCTTAAAAAGTCTTGGAATCCTAGAACCAGCACCAGGTTAAAGCATTTGCAAAAATCAAGGTAAACGTTCATGTGCAGGAAGGCACAAAAGCATTAATTCACAGGAGAATGATGGATAAGGAAAATAACACATTTACTGCATAACGTACTGGGAATTGTAAATAAAGATTGCCTCTATTATTTTGTTTCAGAATTAACCAGAAATATTCTTTTTCGACAACCTGCTGAGAGCATTAAAGAAATGGAAGTTTTGATAAGGACAGAAAGAGGAAGAATGAGAGGTAATTTTGGAGCATAAGGGTACCGTGGAGGAGGCCAGAGCTTAATGGGATTTTGAAGCAGGGAACTTTGGATAGCTAGATGACAATATGGCAAAAGTGACAGTATGGTGGCTCTGGGCTGCTGGTGATTTGGGGAAGGAAGTCAGCCCATGAAAGAGAGGCAGTGGCTCAGAAAAGAGTCTCCTCTTGAGAACACTCAAGGACAAAGTGAGTCTGCCATTTGACTTTTGCATCTCTGCCAACTGCAGGATTGCACTGCAGATCCAGAAGGAAAACCTCCCAAATGGGACTCTGTGAGCTATGGCAAGAAAAAGAGCCTGAGGGGACCTCATGACACAAGGAGCTGAGCATGCACACAGTTAGGAGAATCTGTGCAAATTGGTAACTTGAAATGCGTTGGATTTCACATGTTAAACTCTTACTGTGCTATTTGTACACAATACGGGAATACTCCTGGTTTTAATTTTCATTTTGGTTTTACCTGAATTGCAGTTGGTGTGATCATGTGTTGTCCACAGAGACAGAGAGAAACTTAGAATATCAGAGTTAGAAGACGTCTTGTAGTTTCCCTAATTCAATGGCTTCATTTCATTGTTTAGAAAACATAAGCAAAGAGACGTATGATTTTTCCAAAGGTGCCTGGCTAAATTGTGATCAGCTCGTTCTGGTTTGTAGACTGAAGGTTCAGTTTTCTTTACCTTATAGTATATAGTTTCAATAACAATTACATTATCAACTTATTACTCTTTCTACATTCATAAATATCTGATCACCTCTTATGTTAAACACAGGGTGCTAAAAAAGTATGCGCATTTTAAGAAAAAAAACCATATTACATTTGTAATACATTTTTGACTTCTGCCATTACAAGAGATGCTCAATGTGACTTATATTCATCTTTTGTTATCAGTATTTTTAAAATTTTAATGAAGTTTTTTTTTCCTTTCTCAAAATGTGTATATGTATTTTTGGCACCTGCTATATATTTGTGTGTTTTTTTTTTTTTTTTAAGGGAATGAGCAATCCTCCTGCCTCAGTCTCCCAAGTAGTGGAAGTACAGGCATGTGCCAACTCTCCCAACTCTTCTATCTAATTTTTGAGCATCATATAGTTAGAAAAGTCAGGAACTTTCTGATTGAAAGGGATGGGTACTGCTAAAGTTTGTGTATCACATTGAAATAGGAGGCCTTGCTAAATTACTAGAGAGAAAAATGCAGCAACTTATAGGGAAATGTGCTTTGTATAAGAAGACTTGCTTAATTAGACAAGCATCGCCTATATTACAAACCTGTTAAAGCACCTCGTCTCTCAGTGTGTGTGGTCCACAGGGTAGCACTATCAGCATCACCTGAGAGTTGATTCTAAACACAGAGTTTCAGGTTTCACTCTCAACCTACAGGGTCAGAATTTGCATTTGATGGGAGCCCCCCACTCCAAGATCTATGCACACATCAAGTTTTGAGAAACTCTGTTATATAGAGAGCACTGATTTCCTGTTAAGGGATACCTCTGCCATACAAACACCCGTGATCAAACTCTGGTGAGGCAACAAGTATCCATGTAAGATAGTTAAGGTTAGGATAAAAGACCTTTATGTTTTCTTCCAAATATAAAATGTTAATCTTTGAAAAGGATAAACTGAAATTAGATCAAGGTTTTGGTCATTCCTGGTTATTTTGAGCAGATTATTGAAAGAGTTTCTTCACCTGATACAGGTGAGGGTAATTACACCTCAGCACCAGAACTGGGTGAGGCTAGTGCCTCGTGGAACTGAGAGTGGATTCCTTCCGAATTGTACAATTGTACATGCACGGTACTTCCCTTCCCCTAAAACTGGCCCTGGAATGCCTACGCCACACCATTTGCATGGGGAGCGCATGAGGAATGTACGGAAAGGTGCCATTCATTCATTCCTTCATTCAACAAGCACTCACTGCACACCTTTTATAGAAAAAGACGTGCCCAAATGAATGTGTGCCCAACATTGAGAACACCATATTGGATGGTTCAGAGGTGGCCTGCACAAGTCAATGCTGTCACCGAATCCTGAAACCTCAATTCTTTCCTTAGCTCTGCCATTATTTGCTATGTGACCTTAGGCGAACTTCTTTGCCTTCTGGTGCCTTTATTTCTTTATGTTTTAACTGAGAGCATTGTGCAAGATAGCCGTGAGGTGCTTTACAGCTTTGTTTGTTTGTTTATTCATTTATTACTTCAGAACATTATGGGGGTGCAGATGTTTTGGTTACATGGGTTGCTTTGGTACTACTAGCTTAAAAACTTTGTTTCATTCTTAAACAGATTGAAAATGCTGAAAGAGCATGGGATTTAGGAGTCAGCCAGAACCGAGATAAAATCCTCAAACTACCACTGCGTAACCTTGAGAAACCTATCTGGCCGACAGAGCTCATTCCTCATCTGTAAAATGGACTCACATACCTAACATTGCTGGCTTGCATGAGGTCATCAAATGTGATCAAATGTGAAGCCAGCCAGCATTGCATCACCTGGGTACAGAAAGTATCAATGCCTGGGAGCTATTGTAGGGTATTTTCATGGGCCAAGGAAAACCTCATTTCCTGCGAGAGGTATGCCGAGTAGGGCTCAAGTTACTGTTTGCCTTCTTCACCCGTGAAGGTGTCCAGGAATTGAAATTAGCACTCTGTGTGAGCCTCCTGGGATTCTAGTGTTGCTAAGGCAACCACTAATTTCCAAATCAAGGTAAATAGTTTCACAGAACGTACAGTTTCCTTTAACAAATTGGATTCCAGTGACGGGCGCACCTTGTCTTCCCCTGCTGCTCCGTCCCCAAGTTAGGGCTGTGCACCTGCAGCTATGTGCGCCAGAGGCTACTTTCATCTTCTGCCAACACCACTCTGAAGGTAACAGCCGGTAACTGAGATCACTGAGGTCTGTCAGCTTTACCCAGTCTTTACCTTTTGTACTTTGTCAAGTTGGAGTCACTTTCTTGACTTACACAGTAGGGCACTGAAACAGCTCCTTGGCACAATCGTGTAATAGACTTCTAAGCCAAGGGGGCATGCGGTGTGCAGTCATCTCATTCTGCCTGCCCTTCCTCACCTCGTTACAACCCTCATTTCCCTTACTCACTCATATGAATTCCTGCAGAGAATGAACCTATTATTAAGCTAGCATTGCCTCTCCTGCTACATTCTTGTGTTAAATTAGTCCTCTTCATTGTTGCAAATAATAGGCAACCACTTATATATCAATGAAAATTCACTGCACTGCTGCGGGATTATTTCAGCCCTCGATAAACTACATGTTCCTGCCATTGTTTATGGGGAGCGATTTTAAGTCTTTCTTGCAGCTTCCTTTTAAATCTTTTCTTTGAGGAGGAATGGCCAATCTTCCTTATGTACTTAGCATATTTTCTCCTTAAACCCTCTGAACAATGGGTACTGAAACAGTGGCATCTTTTTTGCAACAATTCTTCATGTTGGCTCCTGATTTTGAATATGCCAATAGCAAAGCATGAATATAATACTAAAAATTCACGGAAGCATGTTAATTACCTTCCCCAAGAATATGAAACAAAATTTATAACTTTTTTTTTCTGGTCAAGTCCTAAAATCAGAAAAAACTTCACTAGCTTTTGCTCAGCTACATTAGTAAAAGAACTTGACCATTCATTTTTGTTGAGGTTCTACCTTGTGCCAGAATAATGTTAGGGCTCTAATGCCTGCTGTCTCCTTTAGAATGTGACATAACTCTGAAAAGTAGGTATTATACTATCCGTTTTCCTAATGTGAAAACTGGAATTTTAAAAGATCCAATGTTAAAAAAAATCAGTCTAGAAAGCCCATATATCTCTGCAGTGTAGCAAAATTACTGATAAAATTCACTAAGCAAAACATTTCTCCTCACGTTAGAAGGAAAATAATATTTAAAAAATCATTGTAGGCTCGGCGCCCGTAGCACTGTGGTTATGGCGCCAACCACATACATAGAGGGTGGTGGGTTTGAACCCAGCCCGGGCCAGTTAAACAACCGCAACAACAACAAAAAAATAGCTGGTTGTTGTGGCGGGTGCCTGTAGTCCCAGCTATTTGGGAGGCTAAGGCAAGAGAATCACTTAAGCCCAAGTTTGAGGTTGCTGTGAGCTGTGACGCTATAGCACTCTACTGAAGATGACATAGTGAGACTCTGTCTCAAAATAAATAAATCAATAAATCATTGTAAAGTAGATCATACATAAAAGAGTATATGCGATATTTATGTTTACGTAAGAATGACAATAAAATGGACACCCCCATACTCACCACTTGCCTAAGGAAAAGCACTTACCTTTTACTGTGCCTGTTCTGGGCCCCTTGGTACTCAGACCCATTGCTCTGGCTCACAAGACAGATGGCCCCCATAGGTTACATTGCCTCGGTTCCGGTTCCCTTGCACCTGTATGAGGCCAGTGTGAGCCATGGAGGGAGACTGGAAGGCCAGGGGAAGGGAGAACCCAGGGTAGCTCTTTTTCTGGGCGTCTTCCTTGGCAGTGGCTGTGTATTATCCAATGCTCTGGACACATGGTTCCAGTCTGGTTTCTGGTAATAAAACCTTGTCCTTTTTTTCTCTGGCCCTGAGATATCTCCATTTGATAATTTCCACCTTATCTTACTTTTCTATTTGGTCTCTCAGCTAGTCAGGAATCTAAGTCAATTATTTCTGATTAAATACCCTATGATGCAAATACTTAATTAGACCACGTAAAATATATATATTTTTCATGTTTGGACCTGAGAAACCCCTGTGTGCTGCTCCTTGTTCACGCCTGTCACCAGTGCTACAAGTAAGCATTTGTAATTTTAGCATTCCCATGAGTTTCTTCATTGATTTTACCACTTATGTATCCTTAAACATTATATTTTTTAACTTTTACCAGTCTTGCATAGTGTATATGTGGAATCACACAGTGTTTTCTGAGACTTGATTTTTTGTTTGTAGCAATATATTTTTGAGATTCATGTGTATTGATATAGGCAGCAGTTGGTTCATTTTTCATTTTTCTCTTTTGTGTCGTATTTCATAGTATTTCATGCTGCCCGAAACAGCATAGCTTATTTATCTGTTCTACTGATGATGGATTTTTGTCTGTTTCCAGCTTTCATTCTTATGAACATGCTACCATGAACATTCAGTATGTTTCTCCTGGTATATACATAAAAGATTTTCTCTAGTATATAATGCTTATGTGTGGAAGAACAGGGCGTTTGGTCATGTAAATGTTCAGATTTGAATGACAATACCAAATGTTTTCCCCAAGTAATTGTACCAGCAGTAACCAATGTTTCAGTTGTTTTGAATACTAGGCAGCATTCAGTTTGGTCAAGTATTAAAGATTTAACTGAAGACAAAATCTATAAAATATATCTAAATAAGCTGTTTCCTGGGATTCTTTTTATACTTTTTGTCTGTCAAGCAAATGCAAATATTTCCACAATGTCTATGTCTGCAACACTTGCTTTTTTGCAGATGTAAAGATTTCTACAGATCATTATTATCAATCTTTTCAATTTATGGAGGTGAAGTAACTTGTTAAAGGTGGCTAGTTAAAGGGTAAGAGGATGGAAAACTGTGACTCTTGGTATTTCAGGTTTGATTAAGGCCACAGATGAAGATGAAGAGAAACAGTATGAGTAAATCTCTCCAAATTGAGGCTGTAGGCCACTTACTCATAACTTGCTGAGAAGTTGCCCAAACAGGTTTATATTAATAATTTTCATTCCAATGTCCACTTGAGGAAATGAAGTATTAAGACTGAAAAGACTAAGGAAAAAATACTCTTTGGAAAAATTGGTTGTGTCCTGGTAGTATTCTCACACTGACAGGAGAAGGAAAGAAAGTGCTTTTCACTCCCTCATGCTCAATCCGAGGGTCTTCAGAGGAATGCCTTACAGAGATTGTCTTGTGTCACCTGCATGGCACAAATAATGGTACCAGATCCATTCCTAGAAAATCCTAAGTCAGGTGTGGTGGCTCACACCTGCAATCCCAGCACTTGGGCAGCCGAGGCAGATGGATTGCCTGAGCTCACAGGTTCGAGACCAGCCTGAGCCAGAGCAAGACCCTGTCTCTAAACAATAACCAGGCACTGTGGCAGGTGCCTGTAGTCTCAGCTACTTGGGCGGCTGAGGCAAGAGAATCACTTAAGTCCAGGAGTTTGAGGTTGCTGTGATCTAAGACGTGATGGCACTATACCAAGGGTAACCAAGTGAGACTCTGTCTCAAAAAAGAAAAAAAAGTAAAAGAAAGAAAGAAAGAAGGAAAAAATCCTACAGGCAAAGGTTGGGGCTGGGTAGTTTCCTGACTGAATAATAAAGAGATGTGGCTGGAATGGAAGTCACCTGCACTCCAAGTGTTTGTCAAGCCCAAGTATGTACAGATTGCAATGGGCTTGAGACATAGCTTTGTGCTGAAAGGTTTAGCTGGAAGGACTGTGAGGCCTGGATAGAGAGTCTGGGCAGAGTAGATTGCCAGAGGTTGGAGGGACGTAAGCAATGCCGCAGGGGAGAGTCGTTGCTACAAAAGGAGAGAGCTACATTTGGATGTCCCCAGCACGTGTGGATAAGAAGTGGGATACTGTTTTCTAAAGAATGCGCAAAGGAAGTCTGCAAAGAAGAGATTCACCTGTGAAGCGACAAGTTTAGAGAGCACTGACACCAGATCACTGAAGCACAGTACCCAGCAAAGAAAGACTGTCTGCTCTTTACTTATCTTTCCTGGTCTCTCTTCCCAATCCCTCTGAGAGCAGAGAGGTCAATGGTGGAAAGGAGAGAAGTGGTAGGTGAGGAAATAGTGCAAAGCCAACCCAGCCATCTGACGGTGAGGTCCAGCATGAGAATTGCAGAGCGGAGCCAGAGGACCACTGCAGACTCCTGTGAATTTCTGAATTCCATTACTACCCGTACTGGATAACTTAATTACCTGGATGAAAATGTTTTGTCAGTAAGAGTGACAGGAGAACTTTTGAAAGTGATGAGAGAAACATGGGGAGAGGAAGGCAGTTAAATGTCTACTAAAATTCCATGAATAAAAATATTTTAAAAGGCATGAACACACTGGGACAAAGACAATAGGAGAAGAGGCAACAGCAGATCCAGCAGCAGAAGTTTTCAAGGCTGGAAACCAGGAGGATGGATGGTGACAGACAAAGCAGAGCCTGGGAGACTGGTCCTACCTGGTGGGGGACTCACAATCAATTTAACTAAATTAGGGAATTACTAAAAAAGGCTAAGAAGGTGGCTGATACTCAAGACCTGTGGATGTGGGGGTGAACATGGGCAATGCAGGATTGTGGATTGTCAGTTTAAAAACCATTAGGCTCCCCAGATTCCCTCGAGATTGTCCTATGGCCTTAAACAATGAGGTGATATTCCTTATCAGCTCCTTCCTCATTTTTCACTTTTAGACGCTAGCTTTTAATTCATAGCTATTTCCTTCCTCCACACATCATTTCTATCCTTGGTAGTTTTACTGCCATTTTGGATGATTCATATATGATATTTACATTATTCTGACTGTGTAGGTGCAATTGATTGCTGAGTCAGGTAAGATAGTTAATGTTTTCGTTTCCCCAGCATTAGTTAATGCCTTTTAAAAAAATTTTTGATTGGGCAGTGCCTGTAGCTCAGAGTGTAGGGTGCTGGCCACATATACCGAGGCTGGCGGGTTCGAACCAGCCTGGGCCAGCTAAAGCAACAATGACAACTGCAAAAAAAAAAAATAGCTGGGCATTGTGGTGGGTGCCTGTAGTCCCAGCTACTTGGGAGGCTGAGGGAAGAGAATCACTTAAGCCCAAGAGTTTGAGGTTGCTGTGAGCTATGACACCACAGCACTCTACCAAGGGCAACATAGTGAGACTCTGTCTCAAAAAATAAATAAATACATAAATTTGATTAATTATACATACATAAACATACACACACATACACACACACACACACGGAACACTCCCTCCCCTGAAGAATAACATGACGAGTTGTACAGGATACTCCACAGAATAGGAACACCCACATTCATAAGACTATGTTGTACGTGTTGTATGTCGATATTGTACGTGGACAAACTTTAAGAAAAAAGGAAAAACTTTAAGAAAAATATTTATCTGGTGATGCAGCAATAAAGGCTGGAATTAGAAACATCAGGGAAGACTGGGGGAATGGATTACTCGAATTCAATTCATCTATTGTACTATACTCTGTGTCAAGCACTTAGGACACACACATACTCACTTTAAATGTGATTTGTGTCTTACTGTGACATAAAAGTGTTGACAGAGAGACAAATAACCCAAAATTATATCATATGTATTTGAAGAAGTAAGGTAGGGTGGTGGTTAAGCAGGAAAAGCTCCTTAGAGTTGAGAGGCTTGGTGATTGTTGTAGGACTGGAGCATTTAGCTAGATGGAGGTAGTGGAAAGAGGAGTCTCAAACAAAAAGTGAATGTTTCTTGGTATGATATTCAACAGAAAATAGTTTTTAGTGATGTCAAGGATGAATAGACGAAGCGCAGATCTGGAGGAGTTAGATCAGTTTAGAGCTATTGCAATAGCCTAAGCCAGATGAGTGGGATGAACCTGTTCTTTGTCTAGGAATGGGGAGAAATAAGCAACTGATTTGAGATCTCGTACATGCACAACATTGGACTGTGTTACCACCTGCAGCGTTGAAAGATGCGGAGGACTCTTGAGGTGCTTTTGGTGTTTTTGCCTGGGATTATTGGACGCTATTCACTGAGACAGGCACACAGCAAGCTAACAGGTTTGGGTGGAAGACAGTAAGTCTTAGATCTATTGAATGTGTATTATTCATGGAAGATATGTATGGAGAGAATGATGAGGTAGGATACCATTTTGAAATGTAAGTAATGTTTTCTTTTTATCTTTTGCAACCACCTGATTTTCTCCCCACCCAGGCAGCTAAGATCATTTATGCTTACTGCCAAAAGAGAAGAGATAGTCAATACAAAGCACATCAAAAGAGTTAATTCTTGAGTTTGTTTCCATAAGTTTGGGCCCTGCCATAGAGAAAGATTTTGAAGAAATGCATCATGAGGAAAGATACTATATTCCATTTCTGTAAAACTCTGTTTCCCTCCCTAGAGCAGAGAAAAATATCATGGGCTCTAGAAGGGGAAGAAAGGGACCTCTCTCATTCATTCCAGAGTCTGGAGATTTGGCAGTTTCCAATGTTCTGTTGCAATAAGCAAAGTGGAGAGAAGACATCTAGGTGGGGTGGCCAGAGAGGGCTGTTAGGCTTTCCCACAACCACGATGATCAAACCATCACCCTAGAATGAAAATCTCCTAAAATGTCTCCTACATGGCTCAAAAAAGGCTGAACTTAATGAAAGCAGGAAAGGGGAGGTTGCAATAGTAATTTTTGTGGATTGACAAAGAACCCACCAGGAACAGGATGCATCAGCAGATGAGATAGTAAATATGTAAACAGATTGCCCACCAAACCTCCCATGACCCCAGTTTGGGGAGAAGGTCATTTGTTGTTTTAACTTATTGCAATTAAGCTTTCATTATCAGGTGAAATAGGTTTTTAAAATAGAAATTAAGTTCAATTCATTGAAAAATAAAGAAAACCCTTTTTATAGACATGAATTTTATAGTTTTTTGGATATGGATTCATACCTACTATATACAGTAGGCAATTAAATGTGCTCTCTGAGATGCAAAGATAAAGCTTGTCTGGAGGTATTGACTTGGTAGTCAGCAATGTATCTGTGAACGTTCAAAGCTTAGCAAGAATCAGTTTACCTTGGGAATGTGTGGAGCAAGAGAGAAAAGGTTTGGGATCAAAATGTCTAAAGAACCCAAAGTTCAAATTGGGAGGAGAGCGGGTTCTTTAGGGAGGCCTATATATGAAGGTCTTAGGTTGCTGGCCTTATCCATTTCAATTCAAAAGGGCTGGCACTTAATGTTTCTAAGTTTCATGTGAAATATGTCATTTAAATATTAAAATAAAATGTCTTTTCTTCTTTTCATCATTCACACAATTAGCTAAACAACTCCCACAATTCTTTGTGTTATATTCATTTAGACATCAGGCAGAAACAGAATTTGAGCATTGGTATATATAAACATTGTAATGACTTTTATCTTTTTTTAAGCCAATGTCTACCTCTCCCAAACAAGGAACAAATACCAAAGTAGCCCTTGAATAACATGCAAAGCTGATTCATCATAAACATCTATATCACAGAGTAGCCTGGAAATTTAGAGTTTTGGCAGCTTGGCAATTTTTGAATTTTTATTAGAGTTTCAATTGTCTTCCAAGGAAAGCCACCTTTCCTCTTGCGTGCATGCTGGTATTCTTGAGTTCTTTAGAAATGTAGGCTCTAATTTAGGATGAAGCTGAAGAGGCTGCCAACATTTTATGTGTCAGCCTTGGTAAAAAGTGATGTTCATGTGTTTCTGTCAGTTGTCACCTGGGATGGATTTCAGTTGCCATTGTGAATATAAAAAGCTCACTATCCCATTACTAATTCCCATGAGTTCCTTAGTCCTGTCTTCCTTTTTCTAAAGGTTAAACTCTTATCTTTCTGCTAAAAAGTTAGATAATTAACATTCTCACTTACAATGCTTCCATAACATCTGTAGATTATGCACCATTAATCAAGTTTCTCTGCAGGCATGATTGACTTTTGCAAAGCAACTTGGGGAATAAATCCTTTCTCTTTAATAATAACTTTGTTGTTATTATGGTTTTAACAAATCCCTTTCTGAGAAACTCAATTTAAAGAAACGGTCTCTAGCTACTTAAAACAGTTATCATAAAATCATGTAACAGAAATAAGAGCAAATGACGTATTTTAGAACCTTTAGGAGTGCTGACATCTCTTTGCTTTCAAAAACTCTAGAACTTGTGATTTCCAAAGCATTGCATATTTATAAAATCATTTGTATTGACATTTAAATTCTCCATTTTCAAATGACAGAAGCTAAAATTAAGGATATACACGTTATCAGCATTTCATTTTAACTGAATTTACAATTCACTTGTATGGAAAAGATACATCAAAAATCAGATTTTTAACATTCTAGAATTTCTGTGCCTGAACTGTTTGTCAAGAACACCTGCACAAGGCAAGTGCTGGATATTTATAGCAAATATATCTTAGAAACGATTTGCTCTTCAAAAAAAAAAAATCTGTTTTATATCTGTGATGTCTCCTTGACACAATCTTTCTGCTGTAGGTTTCTCATAACGCCTCCTTGATCTGTCTGAGGAGATAGATTGTGGGAATATTTTGGAAGCTTTAAAGTTCTGTTGAACATACAAATAAAAACTTTTCTATCATAAGAACTTTTGTTTTCAATTCTCTCCTTTCTTTATACTCCCACTATGTAGGTTGTATCAAACACCTGATACTGGAATTTCGCTCTTCAGTAGATCCTTGGTCTCAGGGATTCAAAGAATGAACCCACGGACCACAGATAAGTGGTAAGATAGGACTTTTATTAGAAGTTAGAAAGGGATACAGAAGAAGTAAAATGCACCAGAGCTTCTGGAAGGGGGAAAGAACTGAAGAGTCTCCACGTGGGAGTCCTCGGGAGTCCCCACGTGGGTTCTTTTATCTAGGGGGTCTTAAGTCTAGAGGATTACACACGGCTGGCAGTTGGTCCTTTACAGTCTTTGTCCCTGAGAAGGGATTAGGGTGTGTGCTCCTACCCCAAGGCGGAAATATCCAAAAAACCACAGGCTGCTTTGTTCTTGATCTTATTAGAGCCCAGAGGATGTGTCCTGAAAAAGGCAGTCTGCTTGTGCCTGGAAATGGGGGTCTAACTTCTGAGCTCTCCTGGGCCTAGAGAATGGGGGCTCCCTGTCTAGCCCTGGGTGGTGGAATCCTGTATCATACCTATAGATGCATCTTGAATAAAATAAACTAATATAAGACTTTTTTTGTTGTTGAATAACAGAAAACAAATATGAATTAGGTCCATAAAACTAAGTATAAATGTTTTATGCCAAACTTGATAAATGTCTTGGTTTAAATGACTCTCTAAATTTTGAATATAATAAAAAAAATTACAGAAAATAGATTAAAAATCTGGACATAGAGGCATATATTCATTAAAACTTCAATAGTAGTTATAGAGATAGTTTTTTAGGTAGACTCAGTTTTGGAAAAGAGGAGTCATAATGAAAAAAAACAGGGTAGTACCAATAGCTCGTGATTACCTATACTGGTAACATTATAGAGGCTTGGTATGTTCTAAAGATTACCCACATAATCAAGATCTTTGTATTAGGGTAAAATCTTTAAAAGTTGATATAGACTTACACTATGTAGAATAGTCATCAATAACTTGTCTTCTATTTATTAAGAAATTTTCTTGTGAAATTATTACATTTAGTGTTCATTTAATGTTTTCTCTCTAGCCATCGTGGACCACTTACAATTTTTAAATAACCATACATTTCTAAATCTTTATACCTTGGATTATATTGACCTCTACTTCTTATTCCCTACTTGGTGAGCCTTTACTCATCCTATCAGGAGCAAAGAGGATGTCTTCTTTTTGAAGGTTTTGGAACTGTTTTATTGTGAAAATATGTATTTCTTTGCTATGATCCTGCATTATTTGGAACACAGGCTTCCACTTTGTATCTTACCTTCTTGTTTAAGTATTTTCTTTTTCCATGTTAAATGTGACCTTGACAAGGACAAGGGCCATATCTGAGCCATTGTATTGTCAGTAATGAGTTCAGTGCCTGACACAAGCAAGTATAGCTCAAAAATATACATAAAGGTGCAGAAATTTATATTCTTACAATTAGAAACAGGAAGATGCCCAGTCAATATCTCGAGCTCATCCAAGGAGGTGGAAATTGTTCTTTTAATGATGATTCTAATTTAAGCACATATAACTTAAGTCTTTTTCTCTCTCTCTCAATGCTCCTTTTCCAGATAGGCTTTTTTTTTTTCCCCTAGGATAACAAAGAGGTTTTAAGAACAAAGAGAAAGTTTTGAGCACTTCCAAAGACAGTTGAAGGTCGGTTCCTCTCATGTAGGAAAAAAGGTGAGAGAGATGCAGAGATTTTTTTTTGAGGGTGACATATCTTTTCATTTCTATGTGCCAAATAATTAGAACTCTGGCTGACACATAGTAGGAACTAGTATTTATGGATGTGCATTTCTTTATCATGAATGTAGATCATATATAGAAACAGAAGACATGGTCCTTATTTTGTAGTTAGTGATATCTAGATCATTAGAAAACCTCTAATACAAATGACCTAATCAGTTTCAGTAGAGATTTTTGTTAAAATTTGTATTATTTTCATTCTACTCTGAGTCTAGCATTAAATAAAGATAAACCAATTACAAGACACTGGGAGTAAGAGACTGTTGGTCTCTATCCCCAAAGTCCAGTGGCCAAATTGATATAATCCTGCCCATCTATTTTCTCTAATAAGTTTGAACTTTGATTGTAATATAGTAAAACTTATTTTCTGAAAGACATTATTATAAATATTGTCAACAAGAGAGAAATCAAGTGTTTATTGAGCTGTTTGCATAATGTACATTGCAAAGAGAATGCTTAGCTTTAACAGTACTGTATCAAATTTATGGGCATCCAATTTTAGAGGTAAACATTTTAGAGTTTAGAGTCATTTTTAAACATGGGAATGTGCTACACAGTGTTAAGCGACACAACAAGAACACATAGATGGTTGTCTCCAGAAGAGCATTCATGACTCCTGGCTCCCCTCTTCCTGTTTGCTTTAATATACCCCATCATGGGAATACCCCACTATTTAATTAAATCTGTTACCGGAATTTTTTTCCTCAGTAGATCCTTGGTCTTGGGGATTCAAATGAATCTATGAGTCATAGATCAGTGGTAAGGTAGAATTTTATTAGACAGAAAGGTATACAGAAGCAGTAAAAAAGCACCAGAGCTTCTGGTAAAGGGGACGATTCCAACATGGGCCCTTTGTCTAGGGGAATATATAATGTTTTGGACAGTGGAAAAATACCTTTTCAAACTTAATGAGTGTGTATTAACAAATGAATGCAGTCCCTCACTGGGGGAAGGTTATTCTTTGCAGTTTTTGTCTCAGGGAAGAGATTAGGGTGTGTGCTCCCTACTCAAGGTGGAACCACCCAAAATGTTTTAGGTTGCTGTGTTCAAGACCTTGCTCTAGCCCAGAGGGTGTGACCTAGAAAGGGCAGTCTGTTTGTGTCTAGAGTCTGATTTCTGAGAAAGGGAGGGTCCATGGGCCTAGAGAAAGGGAAGTTCCCTGTACAGCCTTAAGTGGGGGAACCCTATATCAAACCCATGTCTACACAAATGTTAAACTAATTTAGTAACTAATGTAATGGAGAACAAAATGTCTTAATGTAACAGTTCAAGCAAATCAGGTCAGGAAGCCATGTTTTTCTTTTCTTTTTTCTTTTAGATTAATATAAGGGTATATACGATTAAGTTACATTATTTGCATTTAGGAAAAATTCAAGCTGTATTTGAGTTGTTCACCCAGGAGGTGTGCCACATGCCCCTACATTTAACCTGTTAGTTGGGAGCTTAATGAGCCCCTTTCCCTATTCTCCCTTGTTGAATTTAATTCTGTTTTTCCTTTTGTGTTTTTCTTAATTGATTAAAAGTCCACAACCTGTTTATAATGCACATACTGTGAAGAGCTCTAGTATGTGGAAATTTTTAGAACTTTTGTCCCCTATGAGTGTCAAAAGTCTTAGGCATTATGACAGGCCATGGTCCGCCTGGAGAGTGTGAATTTCAGTAGCCCCAATTTCTCTGCCTCTTTAACTGGATTTTTGTTCTTTTGTCCATTTGTTGTTTTTTCAAGTCTAATGGGAACCCCTGTTTTAGAAGTATCACCTCCAACTGATGGGAAGAGTATGTTTGGGAGGCTGATGTGAAATGTTATGTTTGGATGTTGTGGATAATTCTTTAAACCACTTCAGTGCTTAAAATGGTATGAGAATCAATAAATAATTAAAATAATGATGATGATGACTGAGGAAATACTTTGGGGGAAAGAATTTCAAACTGAATCATTGAATTAGTCTTTCCGCATTTCAAGGTATCAACCAGAAAAGCAGACAATAGAACATATACAAATTAATATCTTGGTCAGGTGGAGAAGTTAAAAAAATCCTTTAATAGAACTGAAAGTGTAGCTATTGATTTCTTAGGAGATAGGATTGCTAAAGGCTGAATTGCTTCTATGATTAAATCACCTGCTTCAGCTCTGGCATCAGTGTTTCCTTCAGTCAAAATCACAGAGGATATCTGCAGATCCCCAGAGCTGTTTCTCTGAGTAAACTAGTAAAACATAAATATTTCCCTGAGGGGTTCTGATCCAGTGCTAGATTAGCTGCCTGAAGTTGATCATTTCAGTTTTTCTTGGAGAGATCTATGGAAGCTGGTTACCTACTTGACATGCCCTTCTGTATCTGAGAATTAAATGGATAACAATCGAAACCTCTGCATTTATTTAGTGCACTGCAGGGCAAGATGTAAATACAGGTTCCCAATCTATCAGCCTTTTTATGTTCCTACTTTCTGGGTTAGATATTATTGCTCTTGGTGTTTGAAGACATTATATTCTGGCAATGGAAATGACATATTTAGAGTTTAGAGTTCATCCCACTTTTTAAATCTCATGGGTCACATAAACCATTTGAAAAAATCTTAAGAAACAAATTACACACAGACCAAATCCCCAAACCCCAAAATATAGCTTGCAATAATAAATGATTAAGGGGTGTGCTGTGGAAGAGCAGCTAAGGTTGTTAATCAAATACATTTATTGAGCAATCTCAGCTGGTGGCATACAAACCCAAGATACTGTTACTTTCCTCCAATCATTGCCTTCAACCATGCTTCATTGATTATCCTTTTCCTGATCCTTAATGACATCCTGGGAGATCCCATAGCTTTCCCATCACTTTCAGTTATTAAAAAGTGCACTCTAGTCTCGTCCAATTTAAAACTTCAATTTCATCACATTCTCTCCTCCCAGTGCTGACCAAAGAGTGTTGCGTTTTTACTACTCTGCTTTCTAGGTCTGACTACTCCACTGATAGTGATGGGAAGGGGCATTGCAGACACAGGCAATAGTCTTTTAGCTTCTGTGGCGCATTTTCACTACTGTGAATGCTTATGGATTCAGTAGGGGCCATAAGATATTCCTTCCCATGTCACAATCCTAGAGGCAGGAGATTCACTGGCTCTATTCCCTGTAACTTTTTTCCTCCTCTAGACCCCTTCTGTGGGCTCTAGCACTCTTCTCCCAGACTCTCTTTTCCCTGCAGCCATTCCTTATTGGTGGGGAACCAGAGAGTTGGCTCAAATCTAGGTGCCTTCCGTAATGTGCACTTAACTTGTAGAAACCTGCATTTTCACCCCAACAGTCGAAATTCATGCAGTTCCACTGTTCTTGTTTCTTTACTTTGTCTTTTCTAGGCAGTTTTCTTTTCTGCCTGCTAACTTAGGCCCCAGAGGAAGATTAGTGGATTCTCGGGATAAACTGACTTTTTTTCTTTCTTTTTTTTGAGACAGATTCTCAAGCTGTCTCACCCTTGGTAGAGTGCCATGGTGTCATAGCTCACAGCAACCTCCAAATCGGGCTCAAGTGATCCTTTTGCCTCAGTTTTTCTATTTTTAGTAGAAACGGGTGTCTTGCTTTTTGCTCAGGCTGGTCTCAACTCGTGAGTTCAGGCAATCCACTTGCCTCAGCCTCCCAGAGACCTAGGATTACAGGTGTGAGCCACTGTGCTGGACCAGGATAAACTGACTTTCATCTGGAAAATTAGACCCCAATCTCCCTTTCTGGAAAAAATTTTCCCTTACTTAGCTATTCAGTAAAGTAAACATATATCTCATTGTCTAAACCTGGTCACTTTTGAAAATAAAAGGAGATGTGGGTATAAACCTATTTATTTTGGAGGATGATATTGGGAAGTAGGGATTGATAATGTGGGTAGCAGAGTGAATTTGGCCACCAGTAAGGTTTGTGGCCCCCAATTATTTGTGCATGAGTTTAGAATACTAGGTATTTGATACTTATTTGTTCTCAGATTTCCACCCCTTTGTATCATTTATTGAATGAGAGAAAAGAAAAAAAAAAAAACCCTATTCAACACCAACTTAAGTATAAAAGTTTAATTGTACCAAGTCAGGTATTCCAGTAATCATGGTTTAACATAAGATTAATGTAACTCAATTATTTTCAAAGAGCCAAGTGATGAGGAGTGTGGTTTCCAGAACAAGGAGCCTGACACTTTAAGACTCTTGCCTTCTCAATAACTTTCATTCTACAGATCCATCTTTTATTGACAATATTATTTCTACCTCCCTCCTGGATAATTCTTCTCAACCCCAGTATACAGGATAACATATCACCTCTCCTGAAAAGATGATTCTACCTTCTGTACAAGCTACTACCTCATTTCCCTGCTCCTTTTCATTTTAAAACTTTTTAAAATAATGGTCTATATACATTAGTGAACTTAACCTTTGATTTCTTTCTCCATCTTCCATGCCTTCTCCCCTTTTCTCCATTCACATTGCTCTTGCCATGGGTTCTGATGGCTGAGTCCAGTGGTCAGTTCTCTGTTTTCATCTTGACGTCGGGAGAACTCAGGAAAGTCAGCTTCTCTTCTCAATACATTTCTCTATTTCTGCTTTGAAACATACACTCTTTTGGTTTTCTTCTTACTGCAAGAGTGGCTCATTTAGAATTCTTTGGGGATTTCAGCTTTTCCAGGTCTTGAAATTATAGAGTGATTCTGGGCTCATTTCTGGGTCCTCCACTCTCCTCTGTACACTCTTATCATTGGGTGATCTAGTCCTGTCACTTAAAATATATCTCGTTCATTGTACCTCTTAGGGGGTATGCAGATGGAGCCAACAAAAACGACAATTGAAACAGCTTTCAACAATTAAAAGCGATCCACTGATTTTTCTACTTGGAAGGCCCAAAAGTATGGTGTGCCTCAGAGATGACCTAATTCTACAGCAGGATGATAGAATGAACTTGTCAAGAACCCAATTTCTCTCTCTATCATGGATTAGCCTCCCAGAATTTCTGCTTCATCCTAAGGCAGATTTACCCAAGACAAGATGGCCACCAACAACTGCTGGGACCACCTGCTTTCTAATCTAATCCCATGCAGACAAAATAGAGTCACTTTCAAAAATCTCTCAGAAAACGTATTAAGTTAGTCTCCAAGAAGCAAAGTCATGTTTATAAGCAAAAATTCTAAGTAATCCATTTTCCCTGATATAAGACTATGGATAATTTAATGCTTTTTAAAATAACTTTTATCTTAGCTTCTTATTTTTCACACATTTCTAAAACTTATTTCTTCTTTACTCTGGGGAAGAAAGCAAACAAAGTCTATAGCAAAAATTTCAAATTCCCTAGATTCAAGTTTGAGACTTGGAATCCTTTAAAAAATAATAGTTAACTCTCCTTTATGTTTTGTTACATTAGTCATAATGTCAGGTGTAGGGACATGATGTCAGGTCCCTGTGTTTTCTGATTCTTGGTTCCCAGTACCAAAGAACGATTACTAGTATCAACCTGCAGAACAAATGAGAACAAACAGGTGCAAGCAGGCAAAGTCAAAGGTCATTAAAGAATAGAACATTCTGAAGATGGACTGTATCTCCCTCTGCAAGTTGAGGACACCCTGAGTTTAGCAAGATTTCCTCCCGTTTTTGCCAATTCCCGAATTCTATGTTAATTGGAGGGATAGAATATTTATGGTTTTTCTTGGGAAAAGATGGAGAGTTCTTGCAATGGTGAATCTTTCCCTTCTCTATTCTTGTAAGGCAATTTCTGGAGGTTGGCATGGCATTTGTAAACTGTCATGGCACTGGTGGGTGTGATTTCTACTATGCTAGTAGGGCAGGTGATTGCCTCAACTGCATGCATGCTCCAAAGACCCCTCCCCCAATCTAGGTCTTCGTCGTATCTCCACTTTGTGCTTTCTCTGCCTCGTTTTCGTTAGTCATCCTTGGTGATGCTGTATTATAGAGAAAACATCTGGTCCGGTCAGTCCTTGGGGACCCTTTGATACATCATCTGCTGCTTCTTCAGAAGTCCCCTTCTGGTCAGGTTGTTCATCCTAGGAGACAAAACATCTCCTGGCGTCATTTATTTCTCAATGGAAACCCTTAGACAAAGCATCTGTTCCCCTTCCTCCTTATCCCTCCCCAGTAGCAATTTAGCTCATTTATACTACTATACATCTCTTGTATCTTAAAAATATTATGTGCTAAAAAAATTATGTGTCTATTTAGTACTTTTATTACATAATACTTTTTCACTTTTACCCTGAGGCTATGGAGGGGAGGGCATAGGGCGACAAGATATTTAAAACACAAGTACAGGTAAGATGTGAGCCCAAGGAGAATACATATGATGGACATTATGGTTCTCTCCCCAAATCCTTTATTCCTTTTTTTTTTTTTTTTTGAGACACAGTCTCACTTTGTCACCCTCCATAGAGTGCCATGGCATCATAGCTCAAGCGACGTAAAACTATTGGGCTCAAGTTATTCTCTTGCCTCAGATTCCCTAGTAGCTGGAACTGCAGCTGCCAGCCACAACATCCGGCTGATGTTTAGAGATGAGGTCTCACTCTTGCTCAGGCTGATCTCAAACCCGTGAGCTCAGTCAATACACCTGCCTCAGCATCCCAGAGTGCTCGGATTATAAGTGTGAGCCACCGAGCCTGGCCTGAGTTGTCAAAAGTGAGTCTGTTTTGTGTCTATGGGCTTATACAGGTTGACAATGAAGTTCATGAACTCGTCCTAGAACTCGAAGCACTGTACAACAACTCTAAAATTGCTTTAAAGGGTGCACTAAGCACGGGCATCAGTGCCTAGCTTCCCAAGGAGTGAACTCCAAAGGTGACCAGAGTGATACTCAGCAATGAAGTATGTAGCACTTTCCCTAGGATGTGTTTCTGAACTTAATTTTTAGACCTTATAGATTAGAAAGCAGGGAGTCCCAGTGGCTATCCCATGTTGGACAAATCAACCTCAGGAGGTAAATCTATGATAGATAAACAGGATTCTTATAAGATCTTTCTATCATTATGCTGTAGAAATTAGGTCACCTCTGATGCACACTATACGGGCCTTCTAAGCACGAAAATCAGTGGATCACTTTTAATTGTTTAAAGCTGTTTCAACTGTGTTTTCTTTTGGTTCCATCTGGTTACTTTCTAAGTCTACAAGTGGTTCTCAACCTGTGGGTTGCGACCTCTTTGTAACAATGAAAATACATCTTGCATATCAGATATTTACATTACGATTCATAAAAGTAGCAAAATTACAGTTATGAAGTAGCAACAAAAATGATTTTATATTTGGGTGTCACCACAGCATGAGGTACTGTATTACAGGGTTGCAGCATTAGGGGGCATTAGGAAGGTTGAGAACCACTCAGACATACAGTCAATTAGAAAAAAAGCTTGTTTGAGTGTTTCCAAATGACCTGAGAAAACTGTTTTGATCTTGAAAGAAACAATAGCAGGAAAGAAATGAAGTTTCATAACTTTATAACTTCTTTTGGGTTGTAATGTTTTTACCATAGCCCCAATATTGTGTTAAAAAATGAGTATCAGAAATGCGTGTTTATATGTTAGTACAGGCATCATTATAATACATTATAACATAGAAACTTTTTCCCCCTTAAGATTGAGATACCTAACCTTAAGATTTGTTTGGCCATTGAATAGGCTATTTATAAAACTGATCAGAAGATGAAAGCAAAACGCAGCCCAAAAGATGCTAGTACCAGTGAAGTTAAAATGATATTTTAAAACAATGAGATTACTGAAAGCACATTGTAATCAACCTCCATACTTTAATGATTTTGTTTAGGTGTGAAATGTCTCAAGATCAATAAAAGGTAAATCTCATAGTTACTCTCTTCATCTCAACACTCTTCTCCTCCATTCTGTTTGAACCTTATATATCCTTGGGTGGTAAAACGAATCATGCTAATATTCATTTTCTCCTATTTATGGTGTAAATTTTAATTTTGGAACCATTTTGGGCTCAAATTTTTCTTTTCACATAAAAACTGGTTTATGGAATTAAATTTGGGGATTCCAAAACTGTTATCTCTGTTTTGATTTTAAGAATTTGTTTGACAATCAAGGCTTGGAATTCTACAATTTGTTTTCCTAGGTTGGCTTGGTTCTAAGTTAATAAACCTCAGCATCAAGGTCTAACTTTTAATCATTATAGCACTACAGTAAAAGGCATCATTGAAAATGAAAAGTACCAAACAAACTAAATCCAGATCACTTTTCTGTTATTATTTCTAATCGTTAGCCTACTGTGGATATTAAGTTTATGTAAATCAGAGATTTTACATGTCTTTCCTTTCTTTTAGGGTAGGGGGCATTGTGCTCTCCTATATTGAGCAGTGGAAACTTACATGTCTCTTCATTTGTCCACTGGAAAATTTTCCTTTGGGATTATGGGTTTCTCCACTGAGGCTCTTTGGGATTGCATTTTGAGTGCTCTTAAGTAATATTTGAACTTGCAAGCCATTGTCTTCTTGGTGAACTAATGACTTTTCTCTAATGGGGTTTTGGTGTGAATGGATGGAACAGATTCCTATGTTCTGGCACCCTGTCATGCAGCTTTCCAAAAGCTAACCAAACTTTAGGTACATGTTATCAGATACATTTATAAGAAAATCACAACATGAAAGAGGAAAAGTTAATAATTTCACCAGTTTGAACTTCCTCTTGAACCCTCAATCAGAGACTTTTATAGGTACATATTAACATGTATCTGTAATTCCCATGGATATTCCCTACTATCTTGACCTCAGTTTTGTTGCTTATGTTCTTTATCTACCCCTTGAAGTTTCTCTGTCTGAAATTTGACCCCATCTGCCTCCTGACAATGCTAACCTCCCTGAAAGACCGAGCTCTTACCACCTGTATCCTTCCTGAGTCCTACAGTCTCACTGGCGCCCCCAGCGGTGGGTCCTGGATGTCTGCAACTTCCCAATCACCGAGGCACTACTCCTATGAAGGGGGTTAAAGTGAAGCCTTCAGTTTAATGGCCCTTTCCTCCATTCACACTGATTTTTCCACTTTTGCATGAACTGTTAAGAAATCTAATCTGAGAAACACAAACTTTAAAAAAATGTAATTGTGTATGTTTAAGGTTTACAACATAATGTTATGGTATACATATACTATAGCTTGTAAAATGCTTACCATAGTGAAATAAATTAACATATCCATTATCTCACATAGTTACCCATTATTTCTCTTTTTGTGTCAAGAGCAGCTGAAACTCTATTCACTTAGCAGGAACCCTCAACATAGCACAATTTAATTAATTTTAGGCATCATGTTGCACATTAGATCTCTAGACTTGTTCATCCTACCTTTTCTCTATATCTTGACGATAAAATACTTTAAATCTAAATTGAGGGAAGAATATTTCTTCTATTAGCAAAGCTAATAATTGCAAATGGCAATTATACAGGTAGTCATTTTCCAAATATTGGGAAATGTTTAATATGTAGCATTTGTTTGTACCTCTACCTTAATCTTTATCTCATTCTACCTCATATTGTAATTATACAGTTAGTTCCTTAAGGATCTTCTTTAATGAGACAATATTTTGCTAAGCATTGTGAGAGAAATAGATCATGTACATGTATTTTTATTTTTCTCTCCTCCACTAGGTGGTGACGGCCTTGAAAGAAGGGCCTTAAATATGCAGCATAGAAAAGTTCATTATCGGTATCCAAAATACTTTAGAGATTAACCACAAGTACAGAGGATGAGAAAATCATTTTCACAAAATTTGCAAGCCTATTACTGAGGTATGTATCATAATATACTGACCTTTCTCGCAAAATGATCAGAGAATAGTTCAGATCTTTGACTCCTGTAGTCCAATCATAGACCTCCACCTTTTAACCAGGAACAGGGATTAATGTGGCCTTTTTATCAAAGCTTATGGGTTGTAATCAAGTAGCAGTCATTATTTCTGATCAATCAGAATTATCAACTCTCAAGACCTACAGGTGAGAGCTATTTTCTTTAAAAAAAATGCTCATAATTTCTATAGCATGTTTGCCTCTTTTTCTTTGTGTGGTATGGTATTTTCCAGACTCTGGGTACTTAACAAATGTTAAAGGATAATTCTTTATTGACCTGACTGGGTTTGGGGAGCTTTCAAAATTTCCAGGAAAGCATTTTAAATGTTTTGTGATCTTTAGGATTTTAAAATAGAATTATGATGACCTTTCCAAGCAAGAAAGCAGAAAGTTGCTCAAAGCTGAAGGCCAAGCAGTTAAGACGGGTATGATTTGTCTCTTTGGGCTCATTAATTGTATGTAAGTGGATACAGAGAGTTGAAGCTTTTGTTAAATAATTGACACACTGTTAATTCCAATTCATAATATGTTTCAGGGATAGTATTATAATTATGCATAAAATGGCCTTCATGGCATAAAGTGAAGCAGACGGTCAAATAAACACCACATAGAGCCAGCCCAGACAGCTCAGATTCTCTCCATATCCTCAGTGTAAGCACTGATGCCAGTTACAATGCTTTCAACTATGGTGGCTTCCTTACTGCCAAGATCACAGGAAAGTAGGCCCTGTTTATGGCCCTATGCCACGTGTATTTCCTACCCCTGATATTAAAAAAGTTGCCAAAAATATGGTAACATAAAAAATACAAATTACAAATTTACTACAATTCTGGAGGTTAGAAGTCTCTTATTGGGCTAAGACCAAAGTGTCTACAGGGTTGCATTTCTTCTGGAGGCTCCAGGAAAGAATGTGTTTCCCTGCCTTTTTCAGGTTTTAGAAGTTTCCACATTCCATGGTTCCATTTATCTATCTTCAGAATCAGCATTGTGGCATCTTCAAATCTCCTACTCTGACACTTCTACCTGCCTCTTGAGAGGACCACATAAATACATTGGCCCACCTGGATAATCCAGAATAATCTTTTGGTCTCAAGATTCTTAACTGAATTCGCATTTCCAAAGTCAAGGATTCTTTCCCCCTTTTGGGTAATATACTTGCAGGTTTCAGGAATTAGAACATGCAGGAGAGCACTCATTATTTTCTTACCACACATTAAAAATAAAAACTTTAATTATTTTAAAGAGTAATTTTATTTATTTATTTAGAGATAGAGTCTCACTTTGTCACCCACAGTAGAGCGCTGTGGTGTCACAGCTCACAGCAGCCTCCAGTTCTTGGGCTTATTGATTCACTTGCCTTAGCCTCCCAAGTAGTTGGGACTATAGGCACCTACCAGAATGCCTGGCTATTTTTGTTGTCATGTTGCAGTTTGGCAGGGGCCGGGTTCAAACCCGCCACCCTCAGTATATGGGGCTGGTGCCCTACTCACTGAACCACAGGTGCTGCTCTTAAAGAGTAATTTTATATTTTGATGATATTGTCAAGATGTTAAGATTGCAATATTGCTTCAATATCAAACAATTAAGTTAAAAAATGAGCAAACACAATGATTTGTGTTGTGCAAACCTGGGTTTTCAGCTGTCTGGAGTTTTAATCATCTCAGTGGTACATATTTATTGTGTAAATTTTCTGATTTCAATTTTGTTATCTAAATAATGAGATTATAATGCCTGCCTGAGAAGATTCTTTGGAAAGCCTTATTCTGTTTTTTGTATCAACATCTAGCATGGTAATTCTTTACTTATATTAAGGGAGAGCTAAAGTCAGTACAGCCTTTGATAAAGGCTTGGGTTGGTTGGAAGTGAAACTCAAAATAACATTTGGAGTGTCCTTGGGATAGCCCTGGTAAGAAAAATGCACGAATGTTCTATTGTGTACTAATTCCTGTCTACTAAGATAAGATAAAGGGAAAAATGATACTCCATTTGGATAATTCTGCTACTTATTGGAAAAGTTCTAGCTTCAAAGGCTTCATCAGAGAGGAATGAAAACCTGAGTATTTAATACCAGAGAGAATCAGGTCTCCTATCTCATGGGTTGGTGACTGGACATCAATCAAATTAATCTTTTCAATTAAATAAATTCTGTTGAAAAAGTAGAACAAATGAGCACCAGTAAGATGTTTTAGTCAGTTAATAAGTAGACTGTTGTTATATCCAGGAGAAAATGGATGAAAATTGAATTCTACATGATAAAATGTTATTAGTTTTAACCTTAAGACAGATTGGTAAGTATTTGCTGTCAAAAATTCTCTTATATCTAACTTTTCCCCTCTTGGTTTTGCTGTGTAAATAAATGGATTCCATTTCCTCTGCATTCCATTAGAATTTATCTGCAGTCTGAAGTTCTGATATAATTTTGTAATTTTATTATGTCATTTGATGTCAAGAGTTATTAGAATCTGTTTGGACATACAGCATTGCATACCTCGGATGACTGCCTTTAATCTAGAAATTTATTTTTTATAATATTTTGACTGGTCATTATTTGTCAAGATAAAATAGACTGTAATTAAAGAAACGGTATGTACTGCTATATTTCTAATTTTAATGATGCCTAAAATCATATGTGCTTGATTTAATCATATGAGATTTGATTTAGTGCTTCATGTAAGGGCTCAAATTATATAATACATTTTGATTTTGTTACCTCATCAGTTATATACAATTATTAATTTTTAAACATTGAATACATTTGTGTAAGTGTGCCATCAAGTAGCTAATAAGGTATAAAGAAGTCATTAGCCTTTCTTTGGAGAGATATCTAAGCTGGTGAACTATAACATTCCAAGTTCTTCTGAGTGTCACTTGGAGTTCTGGGGGCTGTCTCTCTTTTGAATTCAGAAATCATAAATTGAATATCTTGATATACTTGAGTAAGCGGGAAATGAGCACTGCTTTTGCAATTGACTCATAGATGTCATCCTAAGCAGGAGGACAAGGATGAAGAGGGTAAGAATGAATAATAAATGTATTTGAAAAGGAGATTTAACATGTACAGAGTACATAATTTTTTCTGGTATTATAAAGAATCCACTTGTTTTTCTTTTGCCAGTCCTCCTAAGGAATACAATATATGTCTGATAGTTTATTTCATCCTTGTTAATTGTAACATCTTAAAATAAAAAAATAAAATATTTAGAAATATTTCTTGCCTTAATAATATGCCCAAATGGGCTATAGTCTCCTTGGAGAAGCCCATATTTTTCCTTAAGGCTTTCTTCCAGTAATATTTATAGTCAATACATTTTTAAAAATATTTACAAAAATGTACCTTATTAACTTGACATTGAGATTAGTGATTTCAACTGAAAACAAGTAAAATGGAATCAGAAGTCTATTTTACAAGGTGAAAAATTGTCTCACAACTTCAGCTTCTTTTTTAGGCTTAAATTTCCCTTTCATTTTTTTTTCTTTAAGGATTCTGAAGAATTTCAGTCTCCCTACTGTTGTGTCATACATAGATTCATGTTGAATATGTATTTCCCAGCATCTAGAGATGCTGATTCAGTGTAGTTGGTGACAGGTGTCTCAATGACAAAGGCAGGAGGCCTTTACAATCTTCAGTTTGGGAGTGTCAGGATGGGTATGACATAGGCTCATGCTGACAATCTGAAATGAAGCTCTTGGCATAATTGCTCTTCATTCAAAAGTTAAGAACTGCAGCTGCGTCCTCTTCACCTCCAATTCCTGCAATCTCCATGCATGGAATGGAGAATTGCCTCCTTCATTTCTGAATTTCTGTTCCTCCCTTGTTTAAAGTAACTAAAGATCAATGAACTTGATGCTGTTCTGGTTCTCAGTAAACTTAGCCTGGCCAAAATAATCCATTCACTTGGAAAAAAAAAAAAAAAAACCATCTATAAAGAGAAAGAGTTTGTGTTCTTATTTATAAGAGAATGAATATCTCTTTCCTTCTAGTGACAGGGACGACACACAGGTACCGCAGCACAAGCTCAGGTAAAACAGAAAAAGGAGGGAGAAAGCACTGCCTTTCTCCAGAAATGGCTCACAATATTCAGATGACAACAGGAGGAATAAATTAGCTAAAGATTTATAGCAGTCTGTTAACTCTTGTGCACGAGATGTAGGTTGATTGAACTATAAGAATGTGTTCGTCCATGAATGGCTTTTAGATATGCCTGGCCAAATGTGTGGGTACACACATGTTCATCACTTAAAAAAACAACGAAGACGAATGATGGTCGGCAATGGGTTAACAATCAGGGTCTAATCAACTTAACACTATATTTCTTTGCCTGAATTAATTATGTAAATGTTTTCTGTCGGAATTTAACTTTACATGTGTGCGATCTTCATAATTTAGTAAGAGAGCTTTTGTCACGATGACTTCCTACACCGCACTTTGAATTGTTGAATAAAGGACGTTCATAAATGAACATCATCATAACCTCAGGGCTTCTGGAGAATGTGAATCGCTTTTACAATCCACAGTTGGGTAGTGTAAAAGCAGTCTCTGACGGCCATAGGAGCAGCCTTGACAACTGTCAGCTTACCGTATACCCAGAGCAATACCTTTGAATTTTATCACTGTCAAGAACAAATCATAGGTAAATGGATAGGAATTCAGATAATGAAGTGGACTGAAATGGCCCAAGACCTTCTTACTAAATTTAAAGGAAGGCAACATCAGAGCCAAATAGCTATTGCCCGACCAACATTTTTCTTTTTGATTACACTGTGAGAAGGCAGAGAGACAGGTAGTTTTAGGAATGTATTGAAGCTAGTCTTGAGCTCAGCATACAAATATACAACAAAATAAAAAGTATACTCGTGTGGGCATTGAAGGGTAAAACATGGGGTCATTAGAGGTATTTAACTATTTGATTCACTGTTATTTATCATCAGCTACCTAGGTGGACTCGAATTATTAGCTTCTACTGAAAGAGCAGCTCTCATCTTTTGAGCAGCACATCCGATTTGTGATATATGAATAAAAACTCCAGCATTATACTTGAATGTTATTTTCATGTGCTTCCTCCTCTCTTTCCTCATCTCTTTTATTTGTGGCAGGCGGGTATGATATACAGATGGGACTGTTTATTTACGCAGCATTTACAGATTTCGATTTGGTGGATCCGGGGAGGTAATGTTGCACTGACTTCTGTGATTGTAAACTAAAAAGGTCCTTGAAAAGGTCCTTGAAGATTTAGTATAAGCTCTCCTTCTGGCAAATGTACCATCCTATTTAAAGATGATGAAACTCTAAGTAGGTTTCATTAAAATGGGATAATATCATTCAAAGTGAACCAAGCCATAGGTTACATAGGTTTAGTTAGAACTTCCGTTATATAATTTCAGAGGGCAAGTCTACAACTTTACATTCGCTTCAGAGCGTGGATTCTGATGGACTATGACGTTTCAGGAATGCATCGTGCCCTGTGTTTTTTCAGTATACCAGCTGCAGAATGATTAGTGAATCATTTTAAGACATTACATACTAATTGCTAAAATGATTAAGACTCTTTTTCTATCCCTTAACCCATCATTTTCCACTTTCACAATTTAGACGCAGACTATCCACATTTTGATACACTGACATGCTCATTTAGCTGAAGATCAATTTTGTTTCCGAAAGACTTGCATGAGTTTGCCCGATGTCTTTTAAAAGAGATTGTTAATCACCATCTTCGGCCAAATGAATGGAGGGAGAGGGAAAGAGCAGAGCCCGTGCACGTGTGTGTGTGCATGTGAGAGAGAGAGAGAGAGAGAGAGAGAGGGAGAGAGAGAGATTGAGATTTGCTTACTCTGAGACTGACTTGGAGCTAAACTCTCTCATCAAGAACTGTACTGAAGTATAAGCATGAACACATTGCAGGCTTTCTCCTTCACCAAGGATAAACTTCACAATATTTTTACACTAACATTCCAGACATACGGAGATAAGACAATTACATTTTTAAAAACTTACTTGAGAATTTCATTTTGTTGCAAACAGCGGTTTTTACACAAAACATTCCCAAAATCTGAGTATCAGGGTGTTCATACAACCCTGATAATATCATATTCATCTCCAGAGATGAGAAAATACTGCTACATTCTTGAGAGCAAAGAAAAAATACCGACTGATAAAATGGTCAAACAGGGCTAGATAACAATTTATTTCTGACCTTTTAATGGCTTCTGTTCTTAATGATTTTCTGTCACTTCTGTCTAGTCTATACTTGAAACCCAGTCTTGGGGGTGCTTAGCTTTATGTTGCCACTTAACTTTCAACTTCCATTTTCGGCACAGGAAGGTAAATCAGTAATTGTCACTCCAGCTTCTCAGTGTTTGTCATGCCCCATGTGGGGTTATGACATAGATCTGAAGGGTGTTTCGTGCGACTTCTACTTTAATTTTGACGTAACCGTGGAGATGCCTTAGGACTTCAAGAACTTAATTATGTTGATAGTTAGCTTTGCTTCTATTATTTGAGTTTTTGGTCCTTCTGTCCCTTGAGCTGTTAGAGAAGTAACAAAAGAAAGAAAGAAGGAAAGAAAGAAGGGGGCTTCACTAAGTTTTTGCTTTTATTAAGCTGACAATTGTCCTTTTCTCTTCTATCTTTCTATTTTATTCTAAGGAGATGACATGCATTTCTCCAGTTTGGGCCTTGTGGCACAGTCATACAACTGAAGTAAACAAAAAGGTAGTGCATTGCCCTTTATTTTTTTATTTTTTATTTTTTTTTTGAGACAGAGCCTTAAGCTGTCACCCTGGGTAAAGTGCTGTGGCATCACAGCTCACAACAACCTCTAATTCCTGGGCTCAAGCAAGTCTTCTACCTTTGCCTCCCAAGTAGCTGGGACTACAGGCGCCCACCACAACACCCAGCCATTTTTTGGTTGCAGCCGTCATTGTTGTTTGGCGGGCCCAGGCTGGATATGAACCCGCCAGCTCAGGTGTACGTGGCTGGTGCCTTAGCCCGTTGAGCCACAGGTGCCGAGCCACATTGCCCTTTATTTCAAAATAATTTTCAATCTGATTTTCATCTTACCAGAGTCCAGTGAAATATGAACTCACCTAGTGATCTTCTTTGGAAGAAGAGAGAAATAGGAAAAATGAGTTCCAAGGAAATCGTCTACGGAGAGTTTCTGTCATGAGATGGTAGAAACATACGTTTCCTGATACATTTATTCAGTAGATTTATCCACAAATGTGTAGATATAAATTCTTGTGTCTGTATTAGTCAAAATTCTTCAAACTCTCTCAAACCAGGATGCTGTTAGGTGTGGCTGGATTTAGGAGCTTCCGCAATTTCCCAAGTCTCCTGGCTCTCCGTCTTTATTACTTGTTATGATAAAGTAATACATTCTCTTGCTTGCCTCTGTAACTTTCCGCGTGTTGCCCTTTTTCTCTCCTGTCCAAGACGGGTTCCATTTGTATGATGGGAAATGTGACTGCTGGCAGCTCTAGTCCCAAAAGAAGTGGGACCCTTTTCCCTTCAGCATCCATCTCCGAGTGGAGTGCTCAACTTGGCTCTGAAAGAGTTCCATGTCCACCCCTTGGTGTAGATAGTGGGTCGAGGGCCTGGATCAAGTGCTCATCTCTGCTCACAGATGGAGGCCCACCCTGTGACTGACTGTCCTATTATGCATTTTCGATGTCAGAAAGGCACAGTAACTAGGGAAGATGGATTTGCTGCTTCCAGACTGAGGAGTACAAGAAAGCATGTATTTACTAAAACACAGAGGTCGGTATATTGCTACCTATAAAGCCAACCAAACCGTCAACATAGTTGACAGATTTTCTTTTGCTTTTACAATATTTTCACAGTGTGCATATATGATTATTTGCCTTTCTTTTTGTATTTGGTGGCATAGACACAGGAAAATTGAACTAGCTCTTATTCTCGTCTTCACTCAAGTACAGATACATTTATTGAATTCCTTGTGTAGATAGGAAATGGTTCTGTGTTACTATTTACTTATCATAACAAGTAATAAGAACACTTTCCTTTTTCATTTCTTTTTTTTTTTCACAGTGCCTGGCTATTTTTTTGTTGTAGTTGTCATTGTTTATCAGGCCTGGGCCAATGTCAAACCCCTCAGTCCTGGTGTATGTGGATGGTGCCCTAACCACTGAGCTATGAGCGCCAAGCTGACACTTTGCATTTTCATAGTGCTTTCTGCTTTCTTAGTATCAATCTTTTCAACTTTATAATGAATTATAAATCAATGGTTTTTTTTTTTTGTTTTTTTTTTTTTTTTCAGTTTTTGGCTGGGGCTGGGTTTGGACCTGCCCCCTCCGGGATATGGGGCCAGAGCCTTACTCCCTTGAGCCATAGGCACCGCCTTCATGGTGCTTTCACATTTGGTTTAAGAATTCTCCAACAGCTGGGTGTGGTGGCTCATGCCTATAACTCTAGCACTGGGGAGGCTGAGGCAGGTGGTTTGCCTGAGTTTTTAGGTTCTGAGCCAGAGTGAGACCTCATCTCTAAACATAGCCAGGGGTAGTGGGGGGCTGCTGTAGTTCTAGCTACTTGGGAGGCTGAGGCAAGAGAATTGCTTAAGCCCAGGAGTATGAGGTTGCTGTAAGCTATGACGTCATGGCACTCTACCGAGGGCGACAAAGCGAGACTCTGTCTCGAAAAAAAAAAAAAGAAGTAATTCTCCAACAGATGTATTTATTTTGTATTTTAAACACAGTCACGAAGGAGTTAGATGACTTATTTATGATCACCTATGCTAAGTTTTGCCATGATTTAAAATGTATTTATGACAAAAATCATAGGAGATTTTAAAATAATCAATATATTTAAGCTTAGCATTACGGATAATAGAAAAGTACCTTAATATCATCATCCTGAACAGTTATTGCCCTTGAGTTTTATTTCTAGACCTCATTGATACATTGTTAACACTAAGATCAATAAACAATTATTGTTCTTTGTGAGATGCTGAGAATAGATTTGGAGAGTTTACAGATAAGAGGCATACTTTACAAAGAGCTGTCAAATATCAAACTAAAAACTGTAGTGTATTATCTATCAGTCTGTCTATCTATCTATCTATCTATCTATCTATCTATCTATCTATCTATCATCATCATCATCTACTGGAGGTTTAATCTACATCTGGAAGTTTTGAAATATCTGTATACATCTACCAACAAAAGTTATATAAAAGATATTTGAATATTTTTTTTCTTTCTGCAGATTTCCACAGGGAGCACAGCTGATATTACTTGCTTCATGCCTCATGGTGAGTTACAGTTATAATGGGGACAGCAGGCTTCTGTACTTCTGTTTAATAGAAAGTACAATACCAGCAGAGATTTTCTAACTCTGCATTTAAAATCCCCCCCCCCCAAGCTATTATTACTTCTTAAAACCATTTGAGCATTAGAGCCAAATCAAGTGGAATAGTTTCATTTAAATAATGTAAGGGGCCGACTGATGTTCTTATGTTGGTCATAATAAATAATATTATTAATTTTGAGAGAGAGGGGAGGATCAGGATCTTGTGATTTTGGTTTTCTTTCAACTGAAAAGTGTTTTGAAAAGGATTAAAGGGGCAGATTTTCCTCCTCCAGCTTTGACTCCCCCTGTATGCCACCCCTGGTCCTTTCAAAGACCCTCCACCCTTTGTGCATGGCCCCATGTTCCTGCCCCTGTGGCGTGGCATCCTGTGGTGGGAAGGTTTAGTCTTCTTAGGAACAAGCTTATTGATCAGCAGGGTTTGCTCACTCAAGTGCAAAGACATTCTGATTCTTTCCCTTGGGCTTTCTTTTCCTCACTGAGATGGGTCTTATGAAGATTTCTTTTACCCCTATTATTGTGCTTCTAATCAATCTTTCATTTGATATGACATGGAAAAAAAAGGGAAAAAAATTTAAGACTTTTCCCTAAGGGAAGAACTCTTTCTAGCAAGCTACTCTTCTTTGTTGACATTGTCTGTAGTTTATCTGTACCATGAGGGAGTCATCTTAACTCTATGTTTATAAGTTTGTGGAGGTTTTTGGCTGTCTTCTGTGCTGCCAGTGAACATTAAAATACTCCATGTGTCCCAAAATTTTAATCATCAAGATTAATTAAAAATATAGATTTCCTGTTTCTTCCTTGAAATTTGAAATTAGTAAATCTGGGATGAGGCTTGGAATCAGTTATTTAATAATATCTCCAGGGGATTCTTAGTTTTCTTAATAATATCTCTAGGTAAATTAAGTCTGAAAAATACTAAAGTTTAATAACTTGAGAAGTTAATGAAGTTATAGTACTTGATATTTTGAATTAAATATTAGTGCTCGTTATTTTGTATTCTTCTTTCTAGCATTTTGGGCTTTACAACTACCACTGTAATCTCTGTTGGGTCTTTTCATTACAGAACTTACAATGCCTCTGCTCAGTTATAATCTTTTTTTTTAAATTAGCGAATATAACAGGGGTACTCATATTTTGGCTACATAACTCACTTTTGTACATTTTAAGTCAAAGTAGTAAGTGTGCCCTTCACTCAGAATATGTGTATAGAGCGAGTTTGGTGTGAATTTACCCTGCCCCTTCCCCCCCTACTCCTACCTACTGGATTTCCGTTGTGTTTTATTTCTCTGTGTGCGCGTGTTGAGGAACTAGTTTCAGTTTAGTATTGAGTACGTGTTATGTTTGTTTTTTCCATTCTTGCCATACTTCACTTCACAATTGCCTCTGGTTTCATCCTGGTTGTTACAAAGGATACTAGATCACCATTCTTTTTTATGCCCGGGTGGTACTCTGTGGTATATACTTATATACCGTATAGACCACATTTTATTAATTTATTATGTATTGTATGCACTTGGGTTGAAACTGTGAATTGTACTGGTATACACATTTACATGAAAGTGTCTTTTTGATAAAAATGTCTTTTTTGAGGGGGGTAAATGCGTAGTAGTAGAATTGCTGGATCAAAAGGTAAGTCTACTTTTAGGTCTTTGAGGTATTTCCATACTACTGTCTATAAAGACATGAACAGAAACAGAAGTTTTTAAAAGGAAGATAGTGTAATAGTCAACCAACACATGAAAAAATGCTCAACCTCTCTAATCACCAGGGAAATGCAAATCAAAACTATAATGAGATATTGCCTAACTCCAGTGAGAATGGCTCCCATCAAAATGTCTCAAAGCAGCAGGTGCTGGCGTGGCCGTGAAGAGAAAGGTACACTCATTCACTGTAGGTGGGACTGGAAAGCAAGCTATAATCTTTTTGAAGGTCAAGCTTTAAGGTCTTTGATTATTCATGATGACTTAGAAGGGAGAAAACAAAAATCTAAGATAAAAGATCAATTGCTATAGTATGGATGCTCTACATTAAGAATGAGGATGAACAGGAAGTAACATGGTTTGATAAATGTGTAATGAAAAATTTACTTGCAGTGGAAACAACTGTGGAAATGGCTGGGAGCCAAGAACATCTGTGTTCCTGGTACCCTAAATGTGTAGAAGGAGCAGATGTGACTGAATATATAACAGAAAGCCTGGCACAGCTCCTAACAATGTGGAGGAGGGCTCTGATGTTCACAGAAGGCCTTCCCAAGCCCAGAAAAATACAAAATGCCAGGGAACTTCCAAATAATGTTATTAGCTCTCTGGAAGAGAGATATTATTAAAGTGGTTGAATTCAATGAAGACCACTTATTCACATAAGAAAAAGAGAAGCTACCTCTTGCATACAACTGAGATGACTTAGAAAATGCATTGTATATAAACTTAACAGTACAATTACATCTATGCATAAATATGAGATAAAATAAAAGATTCTCTTTCTTTTAATGCTTGCTTCTTGTATTATCTTTAAAACTATAAGCTCTTTCAAGGACAGCACATAATCTTAGTTTTACTAAGTAGTCTTTTATCCTTTTCATGGGCTCAGTCAATAGTTCTGAGAACAACTGGACCAAGGTACTGAACAAGAGAATGAAATGTAAAATCCAATCTAGAAAGACCCAGAGGAAAGATCCAGACAATAGGAGTGGCTGTTTTTATTTTTCCATTGTAACAAGAAAATTTATTTTAAAGCTTTCTTCAAATGAGTATATGAGTAGGTCACAGTAGTTGGAATAATTTTAGTATTGTTGTATATGTAGTTAGAGTGAACACATAATACCCTCTCATTCTCTACCTAGCTAGCATCAGCCATGTGATATAATTGTGATGGACAAGATGTAAATGAAATTTTGTGGTATCAGTTTTTATTTTCTTGAAAGAAAAAATGGATATCCCAGGTTGGCATGTCCCTCTGACCTACTCCCTCCCTGCAATGGGAGCATCATACTGAAGGTACAGAAGTTATGTTGTAGTTACAAAGTTACAGTAATAAGGAAAAAACAGACAATCTGACCGTGACAACCTACATCTGACAGAGCAGAACATCTGCTGATTCTCTGATGGCTACTAAACTGGCACTGAACTACCATCTCCGTGGCTCAGTGAGTAGAGCACCAGCCCCCTATACTGAGGGTGGTGGGTTCAAAACTGGCCCCAGCTGAACTGCAACAAAAAAATAGCTGGGCATTGTGGCAGGCGCCCGTAGTCCCAGCTACTCGGGAGGCTGAGGCTAGAGAATCACCCAAGCCCAAGAGCTGGAGGTTGCTGTGATCTATGTGATGCCACAGCACTCTACCGAGGGCGATAAAGTGAGACTCTGTCTCTACAAAACAACAAAACAAAACAAAAAATAAATAAATAAAAATTAAATTAAAAAGTGAGAAAAATAAAAAATAAAACCTCTAATTTGTTCAAATTACTCTTGATCATTATTTCATAACTAATCTGTGCTAAGCATTATTTTATGTTGGAGATAATAGCCATTATCTTGGTTGCAAAAATTTCTGATATTCAAAGAGTGTAGGTCGAAATATCACAAAACTCTTCAAAAGCTAATGCTCTAGGCTTGGCGCCCATAGCTCAGTGAGTAAGGCACCGGCCACATACACTGCAGTAGGTGGGTTCGAGCCTGGCCTGGGTCTGCTAAACAATAATGATAACTGCAACCAAAAAAAAAAAAAAAGAAAAGAAAAGCGGGGTGTTGTGGGTACCTGTAATCCCAGCTACTTGGGAGGGTAAGGCAAGAGCATTGCTTAAGCCCAAGGGTTTGAGGTTGCTATGAGATATGATGCCATGACACTTTACCAAGGATGACATAATGAGACTGTGTCTCAAACAAACAAACAAACAAAATAAAAAACTAATGCTCTGGGCCAGGTTGCTGTGGCTCATGCATATAATCCTAGCCCTCTGGGAGGCCAAGGTGGGTGGATGGCTTGAGCTCAGGAGTTCAAGACCAGCCTGAGCAATAGTGAGATACCATTTCTATAAAAATAGAAAAACTAGCAGGGCATTGTGGCAGATGCCTGTAGTCCCAGCTACTTGGGAGCTGAGATAAGAGGATTTTTTTGAGTCCAAGAGTTTGAGGTTGTTGTGACGGCACAGCACTCTACTCAGGGTAACAGAGAGACTTCATCTAAGAAAAATGGCTAATCCTTTGTTAGGTCACATTCAAAGAAATTTAACTGTAGCAACTCAATTTAGAATAATGGTGCTACTTTTGTACTAGAATGTACTTATAATACTGCTTTTATTTTTGGATGATCTCAATAAAGGATACTGATAAATTGGAAACAATTAAGAGATGTGATCAGAACTGATAAATTGGAAACAATCAAGAGATGTGGTTTGGGGCTTTGAAAGCTTTTTAAAATAGAAAAGATCATTGAGAACTTGGGAAGTTCAGCATTAAAAAAATAAAGAAAAAGAAACAATTTTTTTTTTTTGTAGAGACAGAGTTTCACCCTATAGCCACGGTAGAGTGCCGTGGCGTCACACAGCTCACAGCAACCTCCAACTGCTGGGCTTAGGCTATTCTCTTGCCTCAGCCTCCCAAGTAGCTGGGACTACAGGTGCCCACCACAAAGCCCAGCTATTTTTTTTGTTGTTGCAGTTTGGCCAGGGCCGGGTTTGAACCTGCCACCCTCAGTATATGGGGCCGGTGCCCTGCCCAGTGAGCCACAGGCGCCGCCCCCCCAAAAGAAGCAATTTTTAAATACATAGTCATGACATAATAATTTCCAAATACTTGAAAGGGTTTCTAATGGGGAAATTACATTTTATTGTTTGTTCCAAAAGGTAATATTAAGATAGATAAAAATAATGGGGACAAAAATTTCTGTTAGATGATAAAAAAATACTCGCCGAGAGTTAAACCACTGAACAAAGTGCATGCTAAGTCATCTTTTGAGATAACCACTCCAATGGATAAACTGTTGCTAAAAAGCGTGTTAATGTTATTGATCTTTGAAAACTGGGGAGCTACCCAGAACATAGAAGTGCCTTAACAATATGCAATGAGTGAATGAATTCTATTAGGCTCAAATAGCCTTTGAATCTAAATCTCTGTACAGTTAGAACGTATGTACACTGATTGTGAGATTCCCACCTGCATTCTCTAGTTGCCCCGCCTTGTGTAGCTACATAGGACAAAGCGTCCAGCTGAGTGACAGACGCAGTGCTGACTACTCAGGAAGGAGCAGTGCAGAGTCCCCTCTCTTGGTAAAGCAGCTATGGAGCTAATGGCAGTATAAGCTTAGAATGCTTAAAGTAAGTTTAGAAGACATTTTTATCTCTTGGAGTCCAGTTCTCCCGTATACCTATTATGGAGATTATGGCTCATGAAAGGGAATAAAAATGATTACTTTTTCCTCTAGTCCCTATTGGATGTGAAGCATAAGCTTAGGTTGCTGCATCTAGTCTCAGAAATTGATTCAAAGGGTTACTTATGCTTTCAGGACATAATCCTCTGAAACAGTTCTAGCATCAGTTTTTGCTATTGTGGACTGTCTATTATTTGGTTTTCTGTCATCCAGACAAGATGTCAAGTCATGTTTCCTTGCTTCAAATTACTGCATATTATCTATCCCCTGGTGAACTTCCTTTCCCACATGTTCATATTTAAGTAGGAATAGAGGTGAATATATAAAGTTGAATGCCTGAATTGTTTTTAAAAGGCCAATTCAGAATATTTTTAAAAGTATTTTAGTGTGTCAAAAGTGAAATGACACACAGTATTTTGCTCACAGCCAGCTGAAAACTCTTTGGTATATGAACTTTTTATGTGACTTAGTAACTAACAATTTGAAAATGTAAACCTGACTGTTTTGTAATGAATGTTTTTAGAAACACATTTAAAATCTATTCTTTACCCAACAAGTTTGGAAATGAATCTCTTGGGCTTTATCTTTTCTTCACTTGGCAAGCGTAGCTGCAGACAACATTTCCACTTGTCCAAAGAGTTCTTTGTTGATAAAACTTCCTTCACTTTTTAGTGACAGACTGGTGCTTTTAACAAAAACCCTAAAAGAGTTTTATGCCGCTTTGTTACAATGCTGGAGTTTATCATTAGAGCTCATTATCAGTGTATTTGTCAAGCAAGTCGCTTACGTTGGGATAAATAATTTTATTATATTCAAATATAGTTTTGACATTCATTTAAGAATAGCCAATTTTCAATTTCTCAGAATAATGTAGAAAAACCCAGTCATGGATTAGCCAAATAACGTATTAGAATATGCATATTAGGCAGTTACAGTAATTAACATATGCATCATTCAAAGAAGAAACTAATGTTCTGCAGTATTGTTCAGCTATAACAGGAAAGTGCTGAAATTTCAAGCATAGTTATGACCATCAGTGGTATATATACAGCAAAATATATTTATAGTCAAAAGAATACAAAGGCAATGATAAGTATAATAGAAAAAAATCCCTTAAAACAACAATTGCTAGTCTATCTCCTTTTCTTGTTGTTTGCCTTGCACACAGCTGCTGCTGGGTTTTGGTGGGTGTGGAAGTGGGAGGACAGGTGGTATCATCATTACTGGGACATTGATGTGGTTGTACAGCTCCTTGTGGATGAGAGAATAGGGAACCAGGAAATAAGACAGCTCTGTAAGGTAGGGACAAGGGGAATGGAATAAAGTGGCAGTGAATGGACACTATAGGGGAGACTAAAAAGGAAGGAAATGCTTGATGCTCGTAGCACAGTGGTTACCACACCAGCCATAGGCACCAAGGCGGGCTGGTTCAAGCCCGGCCTGGGCCAGCTAAACAACAATGACAACTGCAACAAAAAAATAGCCAGGCATTGTGGTGGGCACCTGTAGTCCCAGCTACTTAGGAGGCTGAGGCAAGAGAACCAATGAAGCCCAAGAGTTTGAGGTTGCTGTGAGCTGTGATGCAATGGCACTCTACCGAGGGTGACATAGTGAGATTCTGTCTCCAAATAAAATAAATAAATAAATAAATAAATAAGAATACAAGAAATTAAGAGTTACTGAGTATATATTAATATTATATACCAACTCCTATATAGTCCTTGGTATTTTATAAGCATGACCCCATTTCATACCAACATCAAGTAGGTAGCATCTTTCCCAATTTGCAGATAATAAAACTGAAACTCAGAGAGGTGAGTGAATGCACCAGAATTACCAAACTGACTGGGATGCTGAAATTAGTTTTGATGCCTATGCAACATTAAAATAGAATGCAATGGGCTAACTAGTCAAGAATTAGCGGGAGAGGTAAGGGCTGCAGGTAGAAATTTGGGAGCTATCAGAGTAAAGGTCATTATTATATTTTACGTGTTGAAATCCCTTAAGGAGAGGAAACCATGAACTATAGCTCTCTCAGCCTGGTTCCAAGGATGATTGAGCAATTCCATATAACCTGTAATCTTGATTTGACCACAGCAGAATTCTTACTATGCATATGTGGAAGATTCCACTTCTGAATGCATCTATCCCCTCCCCTCTTTCCTATTAAAGAAACAAGGTGAATTCCATTCCAGCTCAGTTTGTGTCTGGAAGGTGTGCAGTTTAGTGTTAAATAATCCTTGGCACTGTGAGATAGGTAGGAATTAACTATAAAGGTGAAATTAAGAAATAAAGCAAAAAGATGGCAGACAATAAAAACAGAACAAGGTGTTATTCCCAAGGAATAAATTCAGCCAAAAGGAAGAAAAAAAAGGAGACTTAGTGGACCAGGATCAAGGATAAATACATAATGTGCTTAGTAAGAAACATTTTCTAGCATGTTGCATGATTCTTAGTAAGGCAAAGATAAATCAGGAGGTAAGCTGGCTGTCCTCAGGGTGTATGAGAGCCTCTTACAACAGCATCTCCCAGCCTAGTCTCTCAATTTGGTCAAATAAGTTAAAAATTAAAGGAGGAAATAGAGAAGACAAAGAAAAGTCTGTATTTTGTAAGATGAGGTTAAACAGATTTTGGCAATGCCATTTGGAACAAGAGGGCATTTAATAATGCATTTGAAGAGGTAAATTAAGGTTGGCATTAAACAGTTATTTGTCATATTATCAGATAAATAGACCTACATTGCAAAGGGAAATTTAAAGAAAAAAATACTTCTTAGCAGTAGCCTTTATTTGAAAAATTTGCAATACACAATTTTTGATAAGCAGATCCTGGAGTGTCCCAATATGACATCTCCAATACCGTTAGGTTGGTTTGTCTAATTCTCCTTGTCCCTGGCCACATTTAGGTATCTCTTTCTGCAGGTGTTTCTCTTTTTCCCAGATTCTTTGTTTTGTGTCTAGTTTTCACTCATGTTGGTTGTCATTTAATTTCTCCTAACAAGTCAACCCCTAGGTTGTTAGAAACAGGGACAGTGAATGGAAAGATTACTGGAGCAGAAGACGGTAGTGACACGTTTCCCATCCTCACTCTTGCCAATTGTCTGTGCCTTGGTTTTATTAACTACTGAATAACAGAGCTGTCGGAGACTCTCTGAAGTTAAACTAGATCTCTAGGGTCATCTCAGCTCTTAGATTGTTTCACTGAATTCCTTTTATCGTGAACTTTTCCACAGCTATTTACATTTACTAGCGGAAGTTTTATGGCTTCTGTTGGCAAGAAGGTTCCCTGGAAAAAGTGCCAGGGAGAAAAAAAGGAGTCAAGACCATCAGAAGACTTTTGAAGGTATTTTCCTGTATTGGCCAAGTGTAACATACTATTATCTCTGTTTCTTTTCTTCCTTGATTTTTTTCAGACCTATTTGTTAATCCTCCCATAAAATGGTTCACAGAGAAGATGGCTGAGTTGAGATGTAAAGAATGTATAGGAAAGAAATGATAGAAGAGAAAGAACAATTCAGAGAGAGGGACCATCAACAGCAAAGTTAGAGATGATGGAGCGTTCATGAGACACTCACTAGCAGGTAAAGATAGCAATAGGGTCAGGATCATGGATTAGCACCAAAGATTGTTTATTCCTAATAAACAATCAGGGCCTCCCATTCACCTTTACTTTCCTTCTTAGCTATCACCCTTGTGAAGACCCCTCTCACTTGAACTGCTACAGTATATTTGTATTTAGAATTCTGCTCTGCACTTTAAACCCTTTCTAATCCATTTGCTGTACAGATAGTGATTTTCCTAAACTGAGGTCTTAATCCTGCTCCATCTCTGCTCAAAACTTTTTGATGACTTCTCAGTGACTGCAAAGTCCAAACTTTGCAGGTCCTAAACAATCTTTGTTGCTAATCCATGATCCTGACCCTATTGCTATCTTTACCTGCTAGTGAGTGTCTCATGAACGCTCCATCATCTCTAACTTTGCTGGTGATGGTCCCTCTCTCTGAATTGTTCTTTCTCTTCTCTCATTTCTTTCCTATACATTCTTTACATCTCAACTCAGCCATCTTCTCTGTGAACCATTTTGTGGGTGGATTAACCTTTTATTTTATTTTTATTTCAGATTAATATAAGGGCACAAATGATTGGGTTACATCGTTTACATTTGTTAGCTAAAGTTCAAGTCATAGTTGATCCCTTCACCCAGGGAGTGTGTTGTAGTTATCCTTACATTGTGCTCATTAGGTGAGAGCTTACCAATCCCCCTCTCACCTCCCCTCCCCAGATTCTATCCTCCCCTGTTACCCCCTTGAATTTAATTGTATTTTTTTCTTGAGTGGGCATACACTGTTTATCTATTGGTTTCATATTAGTATTGCATGCATTGGATACTTGATTTTCCCATTCTTGTGATACTTTACTAAGAAGAATGTTTTTCACCTCCAACCAGATTAATACAAAAGATGTAAAGTCTCCATCTTTTTTTATTTTATGGGTGGCTCTGGATTAATCTTTTCTAACACTTTATTTATTTATTTATTTATTTATTTATTTATTTATTTATTTATTTTGAGACAGAGCCTCAAGCTGTCACCCTGGATAGAGTGCTGTGACATCACAGCTCACAGCAACCTCCAATTCCTGGGCTCAAGCGAGTCTCCTGCCTCCGCCTCCCAAGTAGCTGGGACT
>CAUYRH010090138.1:0-17455 GCA_963574655.1 Perodicticus potto
TCCCCATTGATGTATGGGATTGTTGGTTTTCTTCTTGTAGATTAAATGAAGTTCTGTATAGATCCTGGCTATTAAACTTTTGTCAGATTCAAAGTGTGCAAATTAGGATATTATTCTTTACTTTAAGCCAACTGATTATGAATGTTGATCATATCTCTAAAATACATTCTTGACAACACATAGATTTGCATTTAATTGAATCACTGACTACCCAAGTTGATACACAGAACTGACTATCACACAACACAAAGCTACTGCGTTTTTGAAAGAGTGTTCATTGTGGCTTAGAGAAAGGAATAAGAAACCATAGCCAGTGCTAAGAACTCACTTTTCATAGGTAGTGTCAACCAGTCTACAATCTTAAAGCTCCAAACCACTGCAAGGGAGCGTAGTGGAGTGGAAGTGACATGGTCAGTGAGAACACTAATGTCATATTCTTGATGCAAAAATGGCAACATAAAATCTGGACTTTTAAGGCAGAAAGTGTCTATGAGAGGCCATCTGATCACTTCTACTTGGGTGTGATAAATATCTCTACCAACCCTTTCTCAATGCCAACATGGCAAAAGGAAACATGGCAGTCCCACAAGTGACAATGACTTACTGTCAGGGCAAAGACAGTATGCAACAGCAGCAAAGAAGGAGGCTAGCAGGGCAGCCAGCATCCATACTGTGTGTGGCTTTGTGTGCCACACTGAGAAAACTTGGCTAAAGCTTACAGGGAAACAAGAAGTCCACTAGGGTTTTAATCCAGGGGAAGAGATGAGCAGATGCTGTGGGATAGGATAAGTAAGAAAAAATCTTTCACTGAGGGCTTCATCAGTACAATTATCATCTATTTCCTCTGAATTTTTCTTTTCCATTCTCTCCATAATGAAGAGCTCTCATTTTGGACAGTTATTAAAGGTGAAGAAGGTGCCGTCCCGGCTTATACATCCATAACTTGTTCCACACTTGTCTTATAAACAAGACAGTAAAGTTCTAATGAAAGCAGCAGGGCCATCCAGGTATTTAATCCAAGTTGGAGATGTAGCTGGCTAGTAATTCCACATGAACAGTGAGGCATATGGAGATAGGCCAAGTTCCTGGAATATGACCTTCTACCACTCAGCTGTCTCAGTTCCCCAAGTTTCTGTGCTTTGATGAAACTGAAATAGCTTTGAATTTTGATAATAGATAAACTTGAACTATGATTCAGGATTTTCCACTTATTTTTTGGGTAATCCTTCGGCAAATATTTAAACCTCATTAAATGCCAGTGTCTTCATCTCTAAAATGAGCTAAATTAGAGTACCTACCTCATAAGCTTGATCTGAGGGTTAAATGCAACATCAGCTTTAAAAAAAATCTCAGAAATTGAAGATTCATGTGTGTAGTATATATTTCACCTATTAAACTTTATTTAATCAGTGAGTGAGCTTTGATGTTGAACAGACTGCTAATTGCCTCCCCTGATATGTATTCCTTTCTTCTTTAGGACTTGAACTCCTGATTCCTAGCTGGACAAATGGCACTTATGGAATAAAGACCATGTTTTTTGGACTCCCTTATAGGTAATCATAGCCCTGTGACTAAATTCTTGCCAATGACAGGTAAGAGGAGGTACCAATGATATATAGAAGCATCTGGAAATCTCCTTAAAAGACAACTCGCCCAGAATGTAGATGTGACAACTGACTTCTAATAGCCATCTTTGCCCATTAAGATGAAGACCACTTCTCAGGTGAATGGAGTAGTGAGCTGAAAGAAGCTGGGGATTCTGAACATGATAAAATAGCCAGTTAGATGAAGCAGCCAAGTAACCCTCTACTAACACTTCCAGATTTCCTCAAATTTGAGAGAAATAAACTTCTATGATCTTTGTTCCATTGTTTAATATTACTCATAACTCAACGTAATCCCCACATTAGCAGTATTTATCTATAAACCTAAAAAGAAATACGTATTTGTGTCATATGTGTATATCCTATAGCAAACAATGTCAGTGGTTTTAACAGAAAGAATGACACAGAGAAAAGCCCCTTGGACTTGGATAGAAGCCCTGGTCTTAAATCCCACCCACTCCTGTCACTTCTGGCCAGGTGACATTACCATTCTGCTTGACTCTGCAGGTCTCACTCATGGTGCTCTCACCTGAAGTGAGTGGTTAAATTATATGACCTCTGTGCTGCCTTCAGGTTCCAGCAGTCCAAGACTTTCTCATTCTCGGTATGTTTGTAAACATCTTCCCTTCACATATCTTCTCCTTTTTCCATAGATGAACATATAAGATACCATGTAGTACAGGTAGACGAATAATTAAATTTTCCTGGTTTAAAAAAAGAAGCAAGTTCATAAACATTAAACTACTTTCCTGAAAGTTCCAGGGCTGGACATTGTAAATTTTACTGAAACGTCTCACCAAAAGAGAAGAAGTAATTTAAGTTGCAGAGAAAGTAAAACTGAACACATAGGGGAAATTCGTTAAAAGGAACTGGAAGGCAGAGAGGGAGAGAGACCTTCACGAAGGCAGCTCAGAGGCATAAAAAGAGGGAAAAGTTGCTTCACTGTGCCTATAGCCACTGTCAAGTGAGCCATGTAAATCAGTTTTTCTCTTCACACATTTTTTTTTTTTTATGCAAAGGATATGTTCTTGGTGTTCAGGGACCATCCTGATTTCATGTAACCTGATTCTTTTCAATAAAGATGGCGATTCATTAAATGTGTAACAAATGTGATTCCATTTTTATAACCTTGCTAGGCTTCTCATATAAAAATAGTTGCAGTTCAGGAAAGAAAAAAAAAAAAACTTTGTCAGATCAAGAGTTGAACCTCTCTAAGCATTGATTTTTAAAGAATCCCAACGTGAATAGTGGAGCAGTTCTCCTTGTGGAACTGCTACCAGAAGGGAATTTCAAAACCAAAACACATTTCATCCTTTTAAAAGAAAAATCAGGGAGTGGGTGAAGGTGAACAGTATCGAGAGCACAGAGCAATAGAGACCAATGTGTGGTGAGTTTTCTCTCCCTGTCCCTCCCAACCTGGGCTTGCCATCAGACATCATTAATCAAGTGCAGCAGGCTCTACTCTGAGTGACTGCCTTACTTTGCTGTGGCAGTCACTATCAACAGATTGAAGAGAAAATCTAAGGCAAGGTGAAAACATTCTGCTACCTTTGGCCTAGGGCTTAATCTGAATAATGGAATCAAGTGCATTGAGTTTTATTGAAATCAATGCCAGAAAAATACACTGGACAGACTCAGGAAAAATAACTGTCTCCAAAAGCAAGCAAAAGGTTGAAGGTTAAGGATGGCTGGTCCTGAAGCCCCATAGTAGAAGAAAAAAACTGATGAAGTGGGTAAGGTAAAGACACATGGACCAAGAAACCTCAGAAACCAAGTGGACAAAGGAGGTCTCTTGGAGCTATGACCTGACTCCAAGGACTTAAGTTTGACCACTGTTGCCTAAACGAGGAAGTGCTTTGACCTAACTGTGGGACACTCAGTGTGGGTGCTGCCCAGGGCACTGGCTGGCTTTGTGGATAGGCCTCAATGCCTGTAGTATGAGGCCAGCCAGACACCAGTCAGACAAAAGCTTCCCAGTATGATGAATGCGGACAGGCTCTGCAGGCAGGCGCTGCAGCCACAAATGAGTCAAATCAAATTTCTATCATGTACTCGTTTTATGATGTGAGGCAAATTATTTAACTCACTGAGACTTAGTTTTCTAAATAGATACCTAGAATTGCAATGGGATATCGTTCATAGTGTAGTAGTGAGAATCTGGCACACAATAAATGCTTAGTAAGTATTAGATATCATCCTTGCTGTTTTTCTCACCATTTCTCTGCTTGTACAGAAACCCCCCAAAAGAAAGGATAGGGGTTTTAACTAATATTATTTAGGCTGCTGAGATTGCTCTTCATTGTGATCAAACATTAAGCTAATCTGATTTTGGTTTGAGTCGCTGAAAGGACTGGTTTATTTCTGGTTAACCTTACACTTCTAGCCCTTTAAGTCCTCCCAATGGAAAATTCATGGTGTTTGTTAGACCTAGAACGCTGACTTTCTATCTCATAATACCTGAGAGACTGCTGGAAGTCCTGATCAATTTGTCAAATCCATACCTGCCACCTGTGAATTAGTTAAGTCCCTCAAGGGGAAAATAGTCACAGAATATCTCCGCATTGTTTCTCCTTTAGGATCCTAGCCCCTCAAGTCCTGGCTGCTTTAGCACTTCACCAAAGCTTTCAAACAGATGATATCTAAACACCTGTATCCAGGTTAAGAGTTGTCCTCAATAGGAATATTAGTCCCTAAATGCTAGTTTGCCATCATAAAAAGCAGACAGGTTTCCATCAAATCCATACTTTTTTAATGTGTATTTGAGAGAATAACTACCACATAAAAATTATGATAGACAACTTGCTATATATAAAAAAGGAAGTCATTTGAAAAAGAAAAGCATTGAGTAAAAAAAGTTGCAAATGATATGAGAATAACTGATATTTGCGGATCACTGGCTTAGTACATAGGAAATTTCAATATGTGTTCAGGTCTTCATTACTCCTGCCTTGATTAATACAAAAGTTTCCGTACTGATGTCGCTGCTTTCTGTCACTTCCCCCATTTAACACATACTTTATATTTCAAACATTTATAAATCTTTGTAAAACACAAAACTTGTCATACCTGCCTCTTGATGGAAACCTGTCAATCAATCTTACATCAGTAAAGCTTCTTTCGGAGTAAAAAGGTCTTGAAGAATAAAGATAGCTAACTTCGTGAAGATGAAAGATACATAGTTAACCAGTTTGAAAGTATTTTTGTTTTTTTGTTTGTTTGTTTTTATTTCAGTTTTTTTGGCCGGGGCCGGGTTTGAACTTGCCACCTCTGGTATATAGGGCCGGCACCCTACTCCTTTGAGCCACAGGCGCGGCCCTCAGTTTGAAAGTTTTTTAGTTGGCAGTTAGTGATGTCAGAGGGCTATGTTGGTTTTTTGAAAATTCTTTGGTTTCTCTCTTTGGGTACAAGATGGCTGCCATGGCTCCTAAAATCACATTCGCATGCACGGACTAAAGGAGGAAGGAATCAAAGAAGAGATGTCTTTCTTTTCTCATTGCAGAGGAAAATCTTTGCCACAAGTCCTTCAGAAACTTTCTTTTCTGTCTTATTGGGCAGATCTGAGTTGTAAAGCCCCTGGCTGCATCTATTCCCTTGCTGTAGCTGAGTATGGAAAAGCAAGTATCTGTAAAGTTCAACCAAACTCCACAGTGCGAGATGAGCTGTGCTAGTAAAAAAGAATAGGTGGCTACAAAGGTGCACAAAGGAAAATGGATGTTTTTAGGAACACATTATTATCTGCCCCAGCCACTATATTTTTACATGATAAAATCTATACCTTTTATTACAGTGTATTAGTAAATTTTTTTCATGTTGCAAGAAGCCCACACCACATTCAAGTAGTGACTAGCATTTATTGGACAGATATATGGGGGATAGAAAATCACTGGAACCCAATTCAACAGGTCTCAAGGATATTAGACATCAGTCAGCCTATGGCACAGCAGCTCTGTGCTGATCCAGAACAGACAGGCTCAAGAGACAGCCTCATAACCCTTGGACTCATCTGTCATCGTGCCGATTCAGTTTCTTTCGGACTCTCCTCTCTCCAGGGCTGATGTCTCTCAGTCGTCTCTTTTCTCTCCTTTTGTTCCTGCTTATTGATGCTGTGCATTTTCTTTCACACTTCTGGTGACAAGACTTGGCAGGTCAAGCTCCTTCCTAAAGAGGCCGTTTCCCACACACTCTGTAAGACTCAGCTCAAGCATTATGGGAAGTGATGGTGGATCCATTCAGGGACCTTGTTTTACACTTCCTGGGCCTCTTTGCTTACCATACCACAGAACAGACATCTCTTTCTCATAGTTTGAGCTCCCTGGAAGGCTCATTAAAATACAGATTCTGGGGCCCTGCCCAAGAGATTCTGACTTTACATAAGGCAGACAATGGGCTCAGGAATCTGCATTTTAATCCACAGGATTCTAAGAAAGGAAACATGGACCGCCATTTTAAAATGCCAGTTCTATATATTAACCCTTTTATACCAAATTTTATGAATTCTCCCACATAGTTCTGCACAGCTATTATTAAAATCCCGAGTTCACAATGGAAGATTCAGAGGCTTAGAGAGGGGGAAGGCAGAGAGTGAGGACATTATGAAGCCAGGATTCACATTCTGTTCTGCTCTCTCTAGAGCACCTGCTGTCATGACACACAAGGTTGTCCCAGGGCTGTTCAGCACCCTGGCACACCTAAGACTTCCTCTTCGCTCTTTAGCATTGATGGCTGGGTCAGGTATGGGTCTCAGAGTGGCTGCTGAGGAGAGAAGAAGAGCCCTTCCATGAGAGGCACTGATGGAGCCCCAGGTTCTCTCTTCTCATGAGCACTGGCTTTGCCCAGTCAACCAACGTTTACAGAGTGCTTTATCTGAGAAAAAGAAATTATAAAGGATGGTGCTGATTTTTCTTTAGCTGCTGCCCTTTCTGCAGCTGTAGGAAGCCCTTGAAGACTTGCACTACCCTACACAGGATCTGGGCTTTTCTCCCAGTCACTCTAAATGAGGGCAAGGTAGGGGAGTGGGGACTGGATAGCTCCAAGTTGGGGCGAAGGAGGGAGGGACTAAGAGGGAAAAAGAGGAAGAATGAGATGGGGTTTTCAGTTTTGCTCACGTGGGAGCAGAGTGTGGTTAGAAAATGATTTTGTTTATCTGAGTTGCAGTCTTCTTTTTTGCAAAACAGGTGTAAGATCCCAGATTCAGCTTCTGTTCTTGGAATTCATTGGGATTTTGATTTGAGTGTGATGTTTCAGTGATGGGAGAAACCTCTTCCTTGGAGAGAGAAACACCCAATGTTCCTCAGGAGGCACTGGCTGCTGCCATGCTCACACACCTCCCAGCCTCCCCAACATCCCATGGAACTGGGCTGCCCCTAGCTGGAGATCTAGAACTTTCTGATGAATGGTTCAGGATGAATGTTGCACAGTTTTCACACCATACATACACTTGGAGTAGCAAAAGCAGACCAGGGCACATCAGGGGACTCCCACAACAGTAGAGCTAGCACTTTGGCTGAGACTCAGACAAATGTTCTCAAAATTCCATTCTGCATTTAATTATTTTTTTTTCTGCATTTAATTTTTAAGCCTTCATCTAGCATCCTCTCCACAACTGTGCCTCCTCGTTGCTTACTTGAAAACCTATTAAACAAAAAAGGGGAAATCTGTTTTATTCCAGAATTAGGAGGCACAATACCAAGGTACAGAGAGGGTGATGAGAACACCTAAGATAGACAAAGTAACAATCATAGCCAGCTGATATATTTATAATCAGTCTAGCGCTTTTGTTTGGAAAAAGAGGTGGTAATTATTGTTGTTTTAAAACTTTTACAACCAAAGGCCGACAAGGTGGCTCAGACCTGTAATCCCAGCACTCTGGGAGGCTGAGGCAGGTGGATTGCATGAGCTCACAAGTTCGAGACTAGCCTGAGCAAGCACAAGACCCTGTTTCTACTAAAAATGAAGAAAACTGAGGCAAGAGGATCACTTGAGCCCAAGAGTTTGAGGTTGCAATGAGCTATGACACCACGGCACTCTACCAAGGGTGACAAAATAAAACTCTGTCTCAAAAAAAACCCCCAAAAAACAAAAAAAAAAAAGCTTTTGCATCCAAGTAGGACATATATACACAAAGAAAGCAAACAGTCCTTAAGTGGAGAACTCAATGATTTTCATAAAATGAACACCAGTAACCAGGTCAAGAACCAGAACAGCAGCTGTATCCCAGAAACCTCTCTCAAATACCTTCCAATAACCACATGCTGTCCTAGCTTCAACAGTATGATTCATTTTTCCTACTTTTAATATTTGGAATCATGCAGTATGTATTTTTCTATGTCTACTTTCTTTTGCTCAACCTCATGGCTATGAGTTATATCTATATTATTACTGTATGTAGTTGTACTTCATTGGTTCTCATTGCTCCATATTATTCTATGGTGTGAATATTCCACAATATATTGACCCATCATAGTGTCAATGGTAGTTTCTAGTTTGGGGCTATAATGAATAATGCATCTCTGAATGTTCTTGAATATATATTTTGGTGGGCATTTGTATCCACTTTGTTTGAGTGTATGTTCAAAAGCAGAAATGCTGGATCAAAACTATCCATTTATTCAGCTTTAGTAGATGTCGCCAAGGAGTTTACCCAAGTGGTGATACTGATTTACACTCCCCCTAGCAGTCTATTAGTATTTAGGTTATACTACACCATTGACAACACCTGGAATTTTTCTTTATTTTCCATATTTTTGTCTGTATCATTTTAGCACTTTTGGTGGGCATATGGTTCAGGTCATCGAATTTGAAGAAAAATAATTCAATGTCTGCAGAACAAGCTTTCTGCAGGTCTCACAAACCCTATCAATCCTCATGGTCTTACATGGCACAAATTTGTGCCATGTGCCATGTCCCTAAGGGCATTTGAGTTTGAAATCTCTGATTTGTACTCTCTCGTTAAATTCCATAACCAATCATTTTTGTATTTCCACTTTGGTGAATCAAAAACCAAGTAACTGATCCAATGTCACAGGGCAAGAAAGTAACTAAACTGCATGCCATGTGTCATCAAAGACTGGACTTGAGCTCTTTACAAGGCCTGATAACTGGCTGGGGAATGAGAAAGGGTGGTGGGAAAGCACCACACTTCCCTGGGACTGCTGCATTCTCATTCCTGAATTCTTCTCTAGCTAGCTGTACAAACTTAAGTTAATACACTTATGGGGCCAAAGATGCTTGGGTTTTCTCTCCCACAGCCTTGGGTGTGGAACAAGATAAAGCTGCCCGGGGTTCCTTATGCATGGTCTTGCTGTATGGTGCCACGTACTCCTAGATAGCCACAACTGTGTGCAGTGAAATCAGTCTCATATAGCTACTACTCGGCATGTTAGTGCCTTTGTTCCCCTGGGTATAAGATGTACAGGACCTTCCCCATCTTCTGAACATCTGTGTATTCTCCTGTAAAACTGGGATGACAATGAAATATCTTAAAGGGACACTCCGTGTATTAAAGGAGACTATATCAGGGAACGTGGCTGGCACAGTGCCTGAGAAACAGTCACGGTAACTTAAAGACGTTGACCAAAGATAACAATGGGAGCCCGGGTTTCTTAAAGGCACCTCTGATCTCCACCAAAATAAGCAAAGGAATAAAAAAAAAATGACAATACTGCTCAGACAGACCCTACACTGAGCACCCCTCCCATAGCTGCAGGCGAGAACATTCCAAATTGGGGTTGCAGAGGCACTACCAAGGAGAATGGTCAGACAGTGAGAGTTTCCATGATGCACAGGCAACAGCAGAAGGCAGGAGGCAGGAAGGGCACATGTGCCCCTGTACTGACCATGAGAGGGGACACTGGAGACAGACACTGAGTCCTGGGCATGGCATGAATGTCCAACATAGATGAAGATCCCTACAGGATGCTGCATTCTGACCTCCCTCCCTCCATTCGCAGGGCAGCACAACAGAGGGCTGGTGCGATTGCTAGCCCTCTCACTGAGGGTCTGGCAGCCAAACAATTAAGGAAAAAACAGGTGAGGGGAAATCAAGAAGGATCCATGTATTTGGTTTGTGAGAAAACATCAATCTTGTATAAAATGTGTTCTTTCGACTTGACTGAACAGAGATGGAACCAAAATGCAAACAGTGAAAAGATGCTGCAAAATAAAAGAAAGAGGAAAACATATCATTCAATGTTCAGGAGAAGAGCTTATGTTTAGAAAAAAACTTTACCGAAGCAAACAGAGAAAGAAAATAAGGGAGAACCTGCTTGGAATTTAAAATGTTGACTAATACAGCCTTCACCAACATATTCATGAAGACAATAAAAAAACAACCAAACAAACAAATAGCTGAAATAATTTATCAAAACATGAAGGATATTAACCCTATAAAACACACACAGATGGACTGAGAAAAACATGTCCAAATTGAAGTTCATGGCACATATTAACAAGGCCTCTTAAAAAAAAAAAGACCTAAAAATAAATAGAAAGATACTGTGTCTTCTTTATGGTCTGAGAATAGGACTCAAGATCTCATACAAAGGGGAAATGGAAAGGGATTTCTCTCTGTTCCATACTATATTTAGAATTGGGCAACATTATATTCCTTCCCCTGTGTCCAGGTATTCTCCCATCCTCCCTTCTCTGTCCATTTAGGGAGACAGAACTAAGTCCAGAACAGGACAGAAACGGAGAGGTTGGTAGGACTGGTAGCTGCACTGCATGCTGGGAAATGCAGTCCCCACACCTAAAGCATTACAGGCTGGAATGGGAAAAAGAGCCCAACAATGAAGGGGGAGAGAACTGCAGCCTAGGTGCAAGGCAGATAAAGCATGAACTCAGTGTAGTATTTAGAAGAGTGTATATCAGGAACCAGACTGTCTGTGCCTGAATCCCAAATCTGCTATTAATTGAGTGACCCTGAAGATTTCTCTATGCCTGTTTTTCTATCTATAAAATGGGAATATTAATGATAACTATCTACATACCAGGCTTATTATGAAGACTTGAATTGGGCAACATTATATTCCTTCCCCTGTGTCCATACATTCTCCCATCCTCACCTTCCCTGTGAGGAATAGGTCAAGGATATGTATATGTCAAGTGCTTGGGCAGGACTTGGCATATAGTTGTTTTATTTATTATTATTATTATTACATCTTTGCAAGGAGAAAAGTAGTTAGGGAAAGAAAAAGATATTACAATGTTAGAACAGAGTGAACTAATTGTATCTGGGCTTCTGGATTTCAAATAAAAATTTCAGCAGCAATATATTTTATTTCACCAGTAAAAGCATTTTTAAAAATAAGAAAGAAGGGAATTTAACAAAAACATGGAAAAATTATCTCAAAGAATTATCCTTAAAATTAAATAAATTTATTATTATTACATCACTTGCATTTTTTTCCATTTTTCTCGGCTTGCTAGTGAACACTTCATTGCAAATGAAAATTAAGCTAAAGTCTAGAATTTGTGAACTATTGCAATAGGTGAAAGCCTGCTAATAACTGAGAAGTAGACTGGGAATTATTCTCATCAACTTGCCTGTCAGTTACAGAAATGAAGAAGGGCTATACTTACCACACAAAGGAACAGTGAGAACCAAGGACAAGCTGTTCTCCCTGAGGTCAACATGGCCCATCTATGTCAAGGACTCCTAATAGCAGAGAAAAGTAAACATGTACCTAAGGGAAGAGAGGGATGCAAACCAAAGTGAGCTGATTGCAGTATAAAGGTACAGTATACATAAAGAGAAAGAAGACTAACATAAAAAATAAGAGTAAGTAAAAGAAGGAGCATACTTTGAAAAATGAACCCTCAGAAATAGCCAAGACTTACTTCAATGCAATGAAAGGGATGAAGTCTATCAATGAAATATAAATATATTTTCAATCCTCTAATTATTCACAGATCCTATATTCGCACATTTCACTAAAATGTATTTCTTACCTCAAAATCAATACTCACCAGTACTTTCATAGCCATTCCAAGGTGAGTGGCAAAAAAACAAAAAACAAAAATTGAGTCCCTGGACTTGCACATTTCCAACTGAGATCAAACAAGGCTGTGCCTTGCCTCCTTGTTTCAGTTCTCATAATGTAAACATATGTCTTTTTATGTGGCGTGGTTAGTGGCATGTGCTTGATATTTCTTGTGCTTTTTATGTTGATGATTTCCCCATTTAAAATGCCGTCAGGCATGATGAAGAAGTGGTGTCTGGTGTTCCTAAGTGCAAGTAGGCTTTAATGGATCTTTTAGAAAACTGTGTTACGTAAGCTTCATTCAGGCATGAGAAACAGTGCTATTGGCTTTGAGTTCAATATTAATGAGTTACATACTTACATGGTGTTTTTAAACAGAAACACATAGAAAACAGGTTATGTACTGATTAACTGATAAAAATGTAATCAAAGGCTTGAGGGAACTTAATCTTATATTTCAACTCAGGGCAATGATTCAGCATTCCCTAATTCAGTGTTCATGGAGACTTCATAGAACAGAAGTACAGTTGATTCCTGAACAACAGGGATTTTAACTGGATGAATCCACTTATATGCAGATTTTCTTCCTCTTCTACCACTCCTAAAACTCCCTCTCCTCCTTTTCCGCTGCGGCCTACTCGGTGTGAACATGAGGATGAAGACCTTTATAATGATCCACTTCCACTCAGTGATAGAGAACCTGCTCTCTCTTTCTTATTTTATTATTAACATTTTCTTTTCTCCAGCTTATTTATCATAAGAAGATAGTATATGATATGTTTATGTATAAAACATGCAAATATTACTCTTCTGTTTGTTTTCTGTAGTTTCTAGCCCACAGTAGGTTATTATTGATTAAGTTTTTGAAGAGTCAGAAGTTATATTCAGATTTTCAACTCTGCAGTGAATCGATGCATTGTTCAAGGGTCAACTATACCTTAAATAATGAGAATCTATGGTATTTATGTCTGTAGATAGATACTTACAGCACAGTGATACTGAAAATTAAAGGAATGTGGTAGGAAATCCAAAAACAGAATTATGCACAGTCTAGTATATTACAGGACTATTTAGTTTACTATATCATGCTATGGTGCAATTGAAGTATAGTTAGGCGCAGAAAAACATGAGAATAATACATGTATATTTGATAAAGATGGTGTCATGAATCAATTGGTGTTGAATAAACCAACTAAATAATTGGGAAAACATTAAATTTTTATTTTTACCTCACATTAGTATGACAAAATTATTATTCCTTTTTATTCTTAAATAATAAAGGTTGAGGATGCTCATCTGTACTTTCTAAGTTTTGTCATAAACGTAAAATATTTGAACAATAAATAAAAATAGAATATTTGAATGCTTGTTAAAAATCAGAGCCTAATTGGAATAATAATAATAACCATAATCTAGGTACTAAATTTTAGATTATACTAACCAAATTGAAAAGGAGTAGTGAGAAGAAATTAAAGTTGTACTTATTTCCATATTTAATGGCGAGGAAGTCCAGAAAGGTTATTTTATTTTAACTTTGAATATTATACAATATATGTTCAGGTTTTCAAATTAATTTTTAAAAAGTATTCTCAAGTGTTTCTACATAAGGTCCCCAAAGAGCAGACAAAAAAGAACATACACCCATGGAGCTGTGAAAAATAACCCTGTAGAGCCCAGTACCAGATAGAAATTTCAGAAATGCCATGTGAATTTTGCATTTTATTGTATTATAGGTCAGTGTTGGTATTAATACTAATTTTTTAATTTTCTTACCATTTAATGAAATTGACACTCCTATGGCATGGCACATCCAAAGCACATGTTGTATATCCTTAGCTGTAAATGTGACAGTGGAATAAAAAACATCATAGTGGCTAATTTTATAGACTATAATAACTTGACTAGGTTAAAGGATGCTTAGGTGTTTGGTAAGACATTACTTCTGGGTGTGTCTGTCAGTGTGTCTCCAGAAGAGATTAACACTTAAATCAGTAAACTGAGTAAAGAAGCTCTACCCTCCCTGATGTGGGGTAGGCACCATCCACTCCACTGAAGGCTAGAACAGAACAAAAGGCTAAAGAAAAGTGAATATTCTATTTCTGGGGATGGACCACCCATCTTCTCCTGACCTTTCACATTAGAGCTCCTGGTTCCAGGACTTATATCAGCACCCTTGCCCCTTGTTCCCAGGCTCTCAGTCTCAGACTGAGGCTTATACAGTTGGTTCCTCTGACACGGAGACCTTCAGACTTGGACTGAATTACATGTCTTGTTGTAATTACTAAATTACATCACTGGATTCCTGGATCTCTAGGATCTCTCACAGATAGCATAATGTGGGACTTCTCAACCTCTGTAATGAGATAATTCCTATAATAAATTAGGAATAAATCTTACATCTATCTATCTATATGGATATGTTGCTTCTGTTATTCTGGAGAACCCTAGCTAATACAGATGTGCTCTAAAACTTCTGAATTATTAGAGAAAAAAGTCAAATAAAAGGTGTTCTACATGCACACATAATATCGGAAGATAAACTCTTTAAAAATGATAGAAATGAAAATAACAAAAGTAAGACCAAACAAAAATGCATAATTATAATTGTAACTGGAATAATTTACACTTATGATTTAGATTTATAAATATAATTCAAGTGATAAAATGTTTGACATGGGTAAAAAAAAATTCCAGCTATAAGCATTGGATATTCATAAGGAAAAGTGCTTTTGATAGACTAAAATTTAAAGGATGGATAATGCAATATCAGAAAACTCAAATAAAAACATTACTAGGATAGAATGTTGTCATAGAAATAAAGGCAAAAATTATTAAAAAATGGAAAAAATATTTTGGTAAAGTTCATAAATGAAGATAAAGACATAATAGTTATGAATCTTATGAATTTATATAATAAAGTCCTAAATACATAAAGCAAGAATTATTAGCAATTTAAGAATAAATAAATACAAATTTTCAAATTAGCTATAGAATATTTAATTGGTGGTTTAGTTTTTCTTATGGCTACAAATAGAAATAGAAATATACAGGTTTAAAGTGCAACTTTTCTCACACTTACAAAATACTTATAAAAATTAATTACAATTTCACAAGAAGGACGTAATAAAACTTAATATTTTGCAAGCCATTTCTACCTTATGAATGAAATAACATGGGGTAGCGCCTGTGGCTCCAAGGAGTAGGGCACCAGCCCCATATCCTGGAGGTGGTGGGTTCAAACCCAGCCCCAGCCAAAAACCACAAAAAAAAAAAAAAAAGAATGAAATAACACTTAAAATTTCAATTACCTAGAAAAGTAAAATGTTCTTATAAATGATTATTAATATCAGAGAAAAAATTCAAAAACTTTATTTGAAGTATTTTTAATAGCCAAAATGTAATAAAAATCATTACATATAAAACTTCATAAGATCTAGCCAAAGATGTACCAAGAAGAAAAAAATTACAATGGAATATTATTCAGCCATGAAAAATAATAAAATCCTGTTATTTGCAGCAGCATGAATGGTCATTATATTAAGTAACATAAGACAAGCATAGAAAGACAATGATCACATGATTTCTTTCATATGCAGGAGTTTAAAAAGTATGTCTTAAGAAGATAGAGAGTAGATTGGTAGTTCCTAAAGTGAGGGAAGGGTAATGGGGAGGAAATCATGAAAAGAGGTTGGCTAATGGGTACAAACATACAATTAGATAAAATAAATAAGAATGAATGTTTGATAGATTAGTAGGGTTACTATAGTGAACAATAATCTATTTTACCTTTCAAAATAGCTGGGAAAAAATAATTTGCATGCCCTTAAAATAAAGAAAAGGTAAAGATTTAAGGTTATAGGTATCCAAATACCCCAATTTGATGTTTATACATTATATAATATATCAAATTGTCACATGGACCCTAAAAAAATATATATCTACTATGTTCAATAAAAAATTCACTAAAGGAATTAAACCTCACATTTAAGAAACCCAGTAAACAAAAGATAATCAAAAAACTACACTTAAGCCTATCAATATAAACTAAGAAGAAATACAGAGAAAAATCTCTTATGGTTTTTTTTTTTTTTTTTTTTGAGAAGGAGCCTCAGGCTGTCCCCCTGGGTAGAGGGCTCTGGCATCACAGCTCACAGCAACCTCCTACTCCTGAGCTCAAGAGATTCTCCTGCCTCAGCCTCCCAAGTAGCTGGGACTACAGGCACCCACCACAAGGCCTGACCATTTTTTGGTTGCAGCCATCATTGTTGTTTGGCAGGCCCAGGCTGGATTCAAACCCGCCAGCTCAGCTGTACTTGGCTGGCACCTTAGCCTGTTGAGCCACAGGCACCGAGCCTCTTAAGATTTTTTTAAAGTAAGGAAACATATTAGCTTTGAATAAGTAAACATAAGATTAATGGCTGATTTTCTGCCAAAACAATGGGATCTGAAAGTCAATGGAATTTACATTCTAAAATAGCTGAAAGAAAATAATTGGCCACCTAGAATGCCATGCTTGGAAAAAATGTCCTTCATAAGGAAATAAATAAAACACAAATGGAATGACTTTTATTATTATACTCTATATTACATTAATATATTTTTTAACATTCTACAAATTAGGAAGGCAAAAAACTATTAAATAAAACTGGTCAAAAATTTGAACAAGATTTTAAGAACAACTTATAAGTGGCCAATAAACATTTTAAAGGTATTTAAAATAATGTATCATTAGGAAAGTGCAAATTAAAACCAAAAGGAGATGAAAATATGCAAGCATAAGAATGGCTAAATTTTTTTTAATGTTGCAAATATTATCAAGGATATGAAGCAGTTGAAGAATTCATATCCTATAAGTAGGAAAATAAAATGATGTGTCAACTTGGAAACTATTTGACAACATCTTCTAAAGACAGATAAGATGCTTATTCTATGGCCTAGCATTTTCACTTCCAAGTATTTACTCAAAAACAATGGCTCACACATGCACCCAAATCACATTAAAACAATGTTCATAAAAACTTTATCCATAATAGTTACAAAATGGGAAAAATTTGCACATCATAATTAGAATGAATACACAACATATGGCTTAATCACACAATAGAATACAATAAACAAGTGAAAACAAAGAAATTGCTGCTATATACCAATATATGAATTAATCTAATAGATATAATGTGATCAATGAAAGCAGATATTAAAAGCATATACCTAATACACTGCTGTATTCCTTGATCACTTCTAAGAGTTTTGCAGTAGAATCCCTGGTATTTTCCAGATATAAAATCTTATCATCTGTGAAGAGTGAAAGTTTGATCTCTTCTGATCCTATATGAACACCCTTGATTGCCTTTCTTCCCTAACTGCAATGGCTAAAGCTTCCATTATGATGTTAAAGAGCAGTGGAGACAATGGGCAGCCTTGCCTGGTTCCAGATCTGAGTGGAAATGATTTCAATTTAACTCCATTCAATATGATATTGGCTGTAGGTTTACTGTAGATGGCCTCTATCAGTTTAAGAAATGTCCCTTCTATACCCATTTTCTTAAGTGTTCTGATCATGAAGGGATGCTGGATATTATCAAAAACGTTTTCTGCATCAACTGAGAGAATAAAAATCAACACTTATAAATCTGTAGCCTTTATATATACAAACAATAGCCAAGCTGAAGAAAGAGTCCAGAACTATATTCCATTTACAGCAGTGCCAAAGAAGATGAAATATTTAGGAGTTTACCTGACAAAGGATGTGAAAGATCTCTATAAAGAGAACTATGAAACTCTAAGAAAAGAAATAGCTGTCAGTCACTTTCATTCCACATTGGCCATGTAGGGAAAGACATCCCAGAATGGAAGGATGAGTCGTAGCAC
>CAUYRH010090140.1:0-25802 GCA_963574655.1 Perodicticus potto
GTTGTGGTAGGCACCTGTAGTCCCAGCTACTTGGGAGGCAGAGGCAGGAGACTCACTTGAGCCCAGGAATTGGAGGTTGCTGTGAGCTGTGATGCCACAGCACTCTACCCAGGGTGATAGCTTGAGGCTCTGTCTCAAAAATAAAAATAAAAATAAAAATAAATAAATAAATTGAGCGGTCAAGTATTTTGGTTGATGTGGAATACTGTTTGTTTGTTGACTTTGAAGTAGCTTAATTATTCATATCTAAAGACTCCGGAAGACAGGGCACGGTGGCTCACGCCTGTAATCCCAGCACTCTGGGAGGCCGAGGCACATGGATCACCTCAGCTCAGGAGTTCTGAGACTTGTCTGAACAATCAAGACCCCGGTCTCTAAAAATCGCAGAGTATTGTGGTGTACGCCTGTAGTCCCAGCTACTTGGGAGGCTGAGGCAAGAGAATCCTTTGAGCCCAAGAGTTGGGGGTTGCTGTGAGCTGTGATGATACAGCACTCTACTGAGGGTGACATAGTGAGAGTCTGTCTCAAAAAATAAATAAATAAACAAATAAATGAAAAATAAAGATTCTTGGTTCTCCTGGCATCTTGTGCCCACACTGCTGAAAGAGAACCTGACAGTATTTACAGCTCATAATGTGCATAATTATAAAGGTAACTCAGGGCTCTGACTCTCTCCTGCTGTACTGTTCTGATACTCTGAGCGCTTCCTGAAAGGACTGTACATGAAAGTCACACTGGGAGTGTTGTAAAATTTCAATTGCTGGGGGCACACTTTCATGAGATTCTGGTCCAGCATCTGGATGGGGCCCATGAAACAACATTTTCAACAGTATCCTCTGGTGCAGGTGCTACTGAGATCACAAACTGGAAAACACTAACATAAATGAAATGAGGCTTAAATGTTACAGCTCACGGAAGAGCTCATGAAAATTCTTAGCAACTTGAACACTAGTGAAAAGAAGAAATTACTGCATGAAGCTAAAGACAAGTGTTTTCCTGATTAAAAAATCAAAAGCACAGCATTTAAATATGAATTATCCTTTAATCCTCACTATGGTAGTTCCCATGCCTAATATGCTTCATTGACACACACATTTTATAAACTGGATGCCACTTGCATAGATAATTTATGTAATCTAATTGCACTGGAGCTGGAGTTTTCAAGGCAAAATACCAGCTGTGGCTACTGTCCAAGGGAAACCTCTGGGTTCCAAGTACTCCACATTCGCAGCTTTATTTCACATAGCACGTAGCTGGCTGGCTCAAAAATATATTGCAGTGAACATTAAACAACTGTTAAATAATTGTCTTAAATGGCAATTTATTCTTAATTTTCATTTTGATACAAAATAGAAAGTAACAAAGAATGCTGGAAATTAGAGAAAGCTTGAATCATTTGAAAGTAATAACACATGCTACCCCAAATCAGGCTAGTTGCTTTAAATTTTATTTAACTTTCAGTCAGTCTAACCCTATAAGAAATAGTATCTCCATTATATAGAACAGCATCTTGAGATTCATGGAGGTAAAACAATAAATCTGGGTCCTCATTGAAAGGAAGAATTGAAAACCAAGACTACCTATGGCAAAATGTGACGTTATGGCGTCTCTGAATATCTGTGCCTCTTTTTTACCGTCTTTCTCTGTATATCTCTAACTTAGATCTTTATCCATCCAGCTCATTGCCTATTTTTTTCCCCATTTACATCTCTAACTCCTTGTCTACTATTCACTTATTTAGAGTTTGAGAATATGCTTGCTGGCAGGTGTCATGACATTTTATTATGCTGAACCTTTATTCTGCAAAGAATAATAGATTTTCAAGTAAGAATATTACTGTGAAAAACCATCAAAATCTTTCCTGTTGTATATGAAGAAGTTTAGGCTCAGGGAAATTAAGCAACTTCTTTACACTGGCATATTAAGGTATTGGAAGAGATTGAATATAATTAAGTCTTTTGTCTCATAATACATTTTTTTTTCCTGGAACTTAGGTTAAAGACCGCTAGTTAAATATTGAATGAGCTTAAGGATCATACCTCTAGGTCACTAAAAAAGGGAGAAAAATCTATTCATGTAGTCAATTTGTATCATAATTTAAGTGGGAAAACTGTGATTTTATAAACCACATGTACTTACAACTTGAAGAATTAATACATTGCTTTCTAGAGATTGATACTGCTATGCAGTATACCAGGCTGCATTTCAGAATACAACTGGCCCAGTTATAAAAGTTGCCTCCAACTGGTGCTGATAAGACTATAGTTCCTCTAGTGTTAGATTTGGACGAAACAACTCAAATCATATCCGGCAGTTCTTAAGATCTGTAATAATGGATTAATCATTTTCATAGTGTGTCATAGACCATTCTTAAAATTATCAAATGTCAGTACCAAATGGCACAGAATAGAGATAATATTTATCATAATATTTACCAGCCCCATTCAACAAGACAGACCCATGCTCCACATACGATGTTAATTCCAAACCTTGCCACCATTCTCCAAATCGATATTTTAATAATTATTTATTTCTTATTCAGTGTTAGTTGCCACTTACTTTTTTACTTTGTATCTTTGAAAATTGTTTCATTTATTTTTTTCAAAATATTAAGGAACATACAAATGTTTTGTTTCACGGATAGCTTTTGCAGTGCTTGAATCAGGACTATAATTGTACCCATCCCCTGAATAGTGTTCATAGTATTCATTACGTAGTTTTTTTCCCTCTTCTCTTTCTCGCTTCCCCTGCTTGATTTCTTATGACTTCTACTTCCCTCTGTGCACATTTGAACTCCTCAGTCAATTCCAATTTATTGACGAGCACATGTGGTATTTGTTTTTCTATTGTTGAGATACTTCGCTTAGGAAAATGGTATGCAAAAAGCATTAATTCATCCTTCTTGTAACTGAGTAGTACTCCATGGCATATATATATGCCATATTTTGTTAATATATATTTATGAATTGATAACCACTTGGGCTGAGTCCACATCTTTACAATTGTGACTTATGCTGCAATAAACATTCAAGTGTAGGTACCTGTGTTTTGATAAAAAGACTTTTTTTCCTTTGGGTAGATACCCATCAGTGGGCTTGCTGGATCAAACTGTAGGTATTTTTTTAGTTATTCAAGAAATATCCATACTGTTTTCCATAGAAGTTGCACTAACTTGCCAAATACAACAGCACATTAAAAAAAATAATCCACTATGTAAAATGCATTTTATCCAAGGGGTGCAAGGATTGTCTAACAGGACAATAACAGGAGTAATTAATAAATGCAACACACCATGTAAAGAGAAGCAAAAACACACATGATATGATCATATCAGGAGAAAAAGTATGTAACAAAATCCAGCACCCTTTCATGAAAAAAACCCTCACTAAACCAGGCATAGAAAAATAACATATCTCAAAATTTTAAAAGCTATCTATGCCACACCCATACATAGCCAATGTCATGGTGAATGGCGAAAAGCTGAAAGCCCTTCTCCTAAGAAGTGGAACAAGACAGGCTCACTCAGGGTGCAATCTTTCCTTTTATGCTCCTAGTTCCATTGTCTAAAACCAACAGAAAATGTAAATCCAGCCCATGGCTGTTCTTAATTTATTATTCCTCCAGTCTCCCTAAAAGGTAATATTTATTCCTTCTACTGATATAATTATTCTTTATAACTCATGTTAATTTTTCTACTTCCACATCAAGATGCCTCATATTCGTGAACTTGAATTTTGCGCCTCATTTATTCCAACACAAGGAGTAAGTTGTCACCATAAAAATATCACTTTGACTTTTTTTCTGAGTTATTTTTGTTTGCCTGTTTAAATTCATGCATCTTTCATTTTTTATCATCCCCTGGTTTCGTTGGCTGGTCCGTCCCGTTCAATGTAACCACCTTATAATGCCTCCTTATTTTCACAGTATGATACGCAAAACAAACACATGACAGATGCTGTAAATTTGCCTAATTTGATTTTGGAAAAGAAATTGGGTCATTTGTCTTACTGAATTCAAAATATGGTTTCGGTTAAATTTGCTTTTTTTTTTTTTTCCTAGAAACATTAAAAATTGAGAGAAGCTCTGATGGCTTAGCTTTCTAAAACTATCCCCATGACTCTATTACTACATGATCAGGGAGGGTTCCTGTAGTCAACAATACTCCTCATCAAGGTACTGTTTCAAGATAGATTTCTATTGATTATAAGGGCTTTGTGATATCTAACAACCACAAGGCTTCCTGGCAGTAAATTATAAGACCAATTAAGTGCATTGATTTTCTTTTATAAGATTGTCATCGTTTCAATATATTCCTGAAGAACTAATTGCTTAAAATCCACCTTAGTTCATAATTATCTACTTATTAACTTTTTTCTTTCAATATTTATTGATTTACAAAGGAGCATTTTGGAGATGTGGCATGAAACAAGAAACTATATACAAATGTTTTGAAAACCTCAGTACCTAGAGAATACGTGCTTGGAATTGAATCCCTCTCCAAGTCCTGGTACAGCCTTCAGATATTTTTATAAGTTTTGTAGATAGTAATCAAGATCGGTAATGAACGTCTTAAGTGACTGGAAGATAACAGGTCTGAGTGTGAAGGCTTTGTCATCTGTTATGCAGAATGACCCCAGGAAGATTGGACAGCCTTGGGGAGACTGCTGCCAAACCAATTCCCAAATGACATCAGAGGTCACAGAGGTCAGATCCAGTTCTCATGTGAAAATGAGGCTCTACGTTCTGAACGGTTATTGTGAGTGTGTATAAACCATAGCTGTCACACCTGCATGCCCTCTCTTGCCCTTGGCACCTACCTGGAATGTTTTATCTTAATTCCACACACACTTGGAGAACTTATGGCTGTGTTCAGTATAATTTTTGAACCATTCCTCAGTTTAAGGGCAGTGAAAATATCTTGTATATCACCTCAACTAAAGTGTTTAATACACATTTATCTCAAAGTAAATGTGCAAGGAGAAACATTACTCAAAAGCCACTACCTCAAGCTTTTATTGAACATTGCAACACGAGACACTGTTGAAGTAAACTGTTTTATGGAGACCAAGCAGATGAAAAATTTTATAAGAGGCTTGGTGCCCGTAGCTCAGTGGTGGAGGCACCTGCTACATACACTGGGGCTGGCAGGTTCGAACCCAGCTTGGGCCTGCTAAACAATAGTGACAACAACAACAAACAATAGCTGGGTATTGTGGTGGGTTCTTGTAGTCCCACCTACTTGGGAGGCTGAGGCAAGAGAATCGCTTAAACCCGAGAGTTTGAGGTTGCTGTGAGCTGTGACGCCACAGCACTCTGCCAAGGGTGACATAGTTAGCCTCTCTCAGAAAAAAAAAAAAAAGAAAGAAAAGAACAATTTTATAAGATAGTATTGTTAAAAGCCAGCCATAGTTTAGTTTTATTACAAGAAATTTTTATTGTTCAAATGCTTGCAAATAATTAGGAAATTGAGGTTGTGTTAGTCACGGGATCAGATGCAGGAACAGCAAGGTGTGGCCTCGGATAAGCAGCTGTTGGTCGCTCGGTTTGAATTAGCAAAAGAGGTGGAAAGCAATAGTTGAGGGTGAGGAATTGTCAGGCTAAGGCTGTTTTCAGTCCTTCAGTTCTTCTTTTTGGTCACATTGTCTTAAGAGACAAGACACTTAGGACTAACGTTGGAGTCCAAATTGCCACCTTTATCTGATGTTTACATGTGTACCACCCTTGATCTTTGTAGGTTGTTGAAACTGGAGTGCACACTGCAGATCCTTGTGTGGCTTCAGGTGTTTGTAACCACTGTAATCATCTGTGTGGGGATGGGCAGCAGGTAGTTTAGAGAAGTGTATAAGGCTGAGAGAAAGATGGACTGGAAACCTGGGAACACGAGAAGTAGAAACTTAAATAGGTCCTGCCAGACTGGCCGCAGGTCCCAACTATTTTACCTGATTTTAATCACAAAAAAAAAATGTCATCCCCCTTCCGCATCCCCTTATCCAGATCACCCGGAAAGTGCCACAAGAGCCGGGGTACCCGGATTTCTTTTTTTCATGTCGCATTCTGTATTATGTCAGTGACATTTTTTCAAAATAGCAAACAGCAGCCCTTAGAATGAAAAGAATTAGAATTAAAGGGGAGCATTTTTTTAACTTTTCTTTTCTTTCTTTTTTTTTTATTAAATCATAGCTGGGTACATTAGTGCAATCAAGGGGTACGATGCGCTGGTTTCATACACAATCTGAAATGTTTTCATCAAACTGTTTAGCATACCCTTCATGGCATTTTCTTAGTGATTGTATGAAGACATTTGTATTCTGCATTTAGTAAGTTTCATCTGTACCCCTCTAAGATGCACCGTAGGTGTGGCCCCACCAATAACCCTCCCTCCACCCCAACTCCCAAACTTTTCAATCTTTATAATTTAACAATCTGGAATTTGAACTCAAAAAGAGGGAATAAGAAACTAGCAACACAAGAAGGAGAAGGAGGGTTCAGTAGTCACAGGCATTCAGGAATCAAACCAGAAAATGTGAGTAGAAATTTTCCGCATGTTGCTTCATCAGGGTTCTTTAGAAAACTGTCCACTCTGATTTGTGCACTTCTAAGGAATCCTGAGGTAGTGTGTCATTATCCGTTAGTCGCATGGCAATGCTGAAAATGAATGTATAATGACTTTTAACTGAGAAGTGACCCCGATGTTCAATTCTTTGCAGTTTACTCGAGTATTCATGATTAATGGTGCCCAATAAGGCCATTTTCAGTGACCAAAAGCGTCCAAAGCTGGTGTCGTTTTTAACAAATCTGTTATCTGGGCAGAAAATCCGGCAGGATTTTGTGATTTGTCCTTAGGAAAAGCTGACTGCAACTGTTGAGTATAGACCTGGGTAATGCAGCATAAAATACCTGTAACAATTACTCAGCTAATTTTGCAAACTTTAATTTTGGGATGACATTTATTCTATTTCCATTGATGACTTAATGTGATAAGGACAGTTGAGTTCTTGCACGATGAGGAATATTTTGCAAAGTCTTTGATTATGGGCTCTGTTAAGTGGGTACCTCTGTAAATGGACAGGTAAGATGGTAAGTCTCAAGTTGGAAATACATAGTCTAGAAAATAAAAATTAAGCTAGACAGTTGATTCTTGACAGGGAAAAGCTACCATTCAAAAACAAAATACCAAGAATATATTTATATCTTTCTGAATGTGACCATTGTTTAAAATTCATCTTTAAATGTTCAAAGCCTACTCTGAGGCCTTTGTTCTGCCTTTACAGTTTTGCTAGGGTTATTATCTTAGCAGGAAAAAAAAAAAAAAAACCATGCCAGAAGCATCCTCAGCAATTTTGGGCAAAACTGTCAATGTTTTATACTTGTGGCCAATTTTTCTTTAAACAATCTGGCCAAAAAACTACATTATCAGGAAGAAAAGTGTGCATTCCTCTCTTAAGAGAGGGCTTAGATTATTTTGTAAATAATGGAGTTCACAATATCACATTTTTCATGACCACTCTGGGAATAACACCTTGTAACCAGTGAGACCAGATCTGGAGACACAACTCCGTGGCCTTTCAGTTATGTCATGAAGACCTTGTATTTGCCACTAAGTGGCCAAATGAGCTGCCCATTAATATGTCAAAACAAATATTAATATGTGTAGGTAGAATCATTTATAAGTCTTGATGCTTGAACATGAGCAAGTTTCTTTAACTAGAGATAAGGAATTATTGAAATTTTTCATACAAATAAACTTTATTTTCATGCAGTAAAACTATAAAACCTGAGCTTCTCTTACCTAAGAATATTTTCCCCATTATGTGTAACTTGTATAAAGAAAGAATTCTCACAATAGTTACATGGATAACAAATTGGAGAATGCCAAAGTGATAGTTTTTATTTGCCTTCCATTGTTTTTTAGGTAAACCAGAACATTATTTTGTTATTTATTGAAAATCCAAAGATGGTTTTAGGAACAGATCCCAAATGAATAGTTTTGATTTTTAGAATTTGGAAAACACAAAATCAAGAGGAATCACCAGAGAAACACAGACATGAACGCAAATTGTATTTTTTTTAATGTAATAAAAGTTGTTGGAAAACTGAAGCAATGTAGAACAGTGACTAAGCAGAATTTATCCTTTCAAGAAGGCTATGAACGTTTTGCTATTTGGAGAACAATAACTTGATCATTTCACAGGACAAACTAATTTATTTCATTTGTATATTATTCAGTAATATTTTGAAGCTAAATATTTAAAAAATTTCTTTTTATGAGTATAAGGGATTCATTAATGCTGAGCCAATGTTTGGGCCAAATATTTTAATCATTTATTTCATTTTTCTTTCATATTTAAATTTGATTATTTACAATCTTTCACATTATTAATATATTCATAATTTTCCATATATACTAAATATCAGTATACCGTAGTGTATATGTGTTTAGGCTCACTTAAACACATAACCATGTAATAGATCTTAAAATTAAAATTTTAGCCTTATAGATAATTAATTCCCTGAATGTAATGCACATGTGAATGTGTATTTTTTATGCAATTTCTTGTCTTAATATGCATTATATAACATAGGGCATATGTTACATGTGTGTCATTCATATGTTATATATTTATTCATATATATGCACATGAATGTGCATAAATACATATACACTGTATGTATATATTAATCTGTCTACCACCTACATACGTGTATTTGTATACATATACATGCAATTTCTCAAAAGCATTTGCACATTCTCCATGTTTAAAAATAAAGGTAACTTAAAACTGGTAAGGCTTAAATTTTATATTTTCTTTTTTTATTTAACAATGTCCACGGATCTAGAGTTTTTTAATGAATTAACTCAATATCGATTTAAAATTTATGTAAGGATCAGAAAATATAATTTAAGTAAACATTACATTTCTGATATTTTGTAAAATTATAAGAATTTATATTAAACACTTTAAGATAACAATTTTTATTACATTTTTATTTTGTCAAAGAATATTTTACATACTTGTGCAGTAAGGAATTAGCTTTGCCCCCACAGAGGCTGGGTTTTAGCCTCTAGTTTTTATAAAGTAACCTTTAAGTGCCCACAATGTTTTCACTGATCAGAGTGACTTTGTTTTCCTATGGACCTTGGGCCATGACAGACTTTATGCCAAGAATGTGATTTATGGTGGATGCTTTGGGCCGCGTGACAGCAGTTGGAAGTCTGGTAGGACTGGAGACTAACAGCAGCTGAACTGGCCCCCAGCCATGTCCAGGTGACCCCAATAAGAACTCTGGCACCGAGACTTGGGTGAGCCTCCCTGGGGGACAATGCTCCATGTCATTGTCAAACATAATTTCTGCGAGAAATGGGCACTTTCCCCATGATGCCACTGAGAGAGGACAATTGGAACCTTACATCTTGGTGACTCCTGGACCCACTCTGTGGACCTCATGGCTGATTTTTATCATCTGTGTCTTTTTGTTACAATAAATAATCCCTTTAGTAGTATAGTATCTTTCTGAGTTCTGTAAGTCCTTCCGGAAAATAATTGAACTTGATAGTGATCTGAGGGATCAAAACTTAGGGCTGGTAGCAAAATCAAGGGTTGTCTGGGGAATTATCAAATTTGCAATATTTAAAATCTAAAATATTTATGAAACAGATTATGACTTTTTGAGTTTTAAAACCAACAAAGGGAATTTAGAAAGTATAAAGCCTAAAAAGTTTAACCCCAGTATTGGAGAGGTTAGAATTTGCACTAGCATCAATTTTATAAAATAAAATGTGGAAGGAGTTGTACAGTATTATCCAACTCTTTATTATTTACTCATACTAATTTGTCTAAGGATTCACGTATTTTTTCAGGACTATTACATTACCCTATACAATTTTCTAATATGACTCATAAACCTATGAATTTATAAAATAAATTATAAAGACTCTTCAAATCATGTTTGTAAGTTCCTTTTCTTTTATTTAAACCAGAGATTTTATCTTGTCAGTAGCAAACCAGACCATAAACAGGTTACATTTCTCCGTTGCAGTGTGTTGTTCTTATTGTTGCTTTTTTCTTCTTATGTAGCTCATATGTTTTTAAGCAAAGGAAATTCTCCAAAATTCCCCAAGACAGGGGAAAAGACTGGGAAAGGAGGAAAACAAAAGTAACAGGAGAAGCAGAGGGAGCTCCCTTCAGACAAGTATTACGTTGTCAAGGACAAAATAATGCAATTACCTTCACTCTGCAAGGATTAGAGAGAGTTTAGAGTAAAACCATTTTCACACACACACACACACACACACACTGTACACACGATGTTTATTATAATTGGCTGAAATAAGATGACCTTATTTGACCTTTTGTATAATGACAGTGACGAAAGAAAATCTGCTCATGAGAACTTCTCCCTTTAATGTCTCTCTATGTCAAAGATTCCTCTAAGTAATCATTGGAATTATAAATTTTCCTCGGGGAGAGTCATCCAGTATTCAATATTTGTGTGGTTAGCACCAAAGCAAGTTGTAAGCAATCAGAAGCCCACTGGCTTCCCTTTCTAACCATTCCAGTATTGCAAAACAAACAATGCTATACCCGATCACAATCCATCCTTATTCCTCATGTAAAACCCCGTCAGTAATGATACTAATGATCACAATAAAGGTGTGAGACACAAAGGAAGAGATTTACAAACTGAATCAGAATTTACCTGGCCACTTGGCCACATGGACCCCAAGCGGGAGAAACAGCAGCTTCCCCTCTCTGCCCTGTCCTCACCGTAATCTCCCCATCTGAGCAACAGGGAGTCTGCCCCTGATGCAGTTCACTCTGAAAGAAGAAATAATAATCAAAATTCATCAATTCAAATTCAGTAAAGTCATCTTAGCACAAGAAACGTTCAAGGTCACTACTGGGTGTCTGGGTCAGTGTAGCTTACAGATCCTTAAAGTGTAGGTTGGGAAAGATCAGTAAAAATGTAAATTTGCTCTGAGAGTTGTTCTCTGTTCCAATCTTTAGAAGGTCAGGAAAACTGGAATTGTTAGTCATGGGATAGTATGCAGGGCAGCAGGATTCAGGGCATCATTTAACAACTATTACTGGTCAATTTGGATTTAGCAAAAGTAATCGGATACACAGTGAGGGTTGGTGAAGTTTGTTTTGTGTGTTCATTAATCCACCTTTCACAGAAACATATCACCAATGAACTCTTGATTTTCCACTTCAAAATACGCTCTTCAGATATCCTCACTTCAGTTAACACAAATCCAGTACTTCAACAGTTTATGAAAACAAACTTAGCATGACCTTTGCCTCTGTTGCTTGTCTTGTTTCCTGAATCCAAAACGTGAGCACATTTTTTTCAGCTTGACTTTCAAAATCTATGTTAGATTTGACCTGTGCACTGGTCAGCACATTCACTTTGCCTTTAATTCAACACGCTATCATTTCTTATTTGGACAATTTCTGAACCTTCCTAACTGTCCAGCCTCAGAATTTAATTTCCATACAGTAGCCAGAGAAGTCTTGTGAAAATGTAAGTTACATCATGTCACTCTGTATTCAAAATCCTCTGGTGGTTTCTCATCTCCTCAGAAATTAATTATTTGAAAATCCTTATCTTTGCCTTAAGATGATACAAGATTCAGCTCCTGGATAATTCTCTAACTTCCGCAATTACTAATTTTGCACGTTGTCATTTTTCGAATAGCCCAGAGTTTCTTGCTTCTTGCTTGTTATTTAAACAAATATTTGAATATCTAACATGGAACAATAATAGATAAATTCCTGAAACTTGATAACAATAGCCAATAATTACCCATTATAATAATAATGATGGGAAACATTTCAGGCACTTCAATACAAACACTAATGAACACTAAATTAATGTGGAAAAAATTAGATATAATTAATCACTATTTCACTTAGGAGAAAACTGATGTTCCTAGGATTTAAGAAGTGTGCACAGCATCATTTAACTAATAATTGGGCACTCAGGACTCCACAATATATGATTGTTTTCTAAACTGCGTTGCCTGATAACTAAATAGCAGCTTGAAATGCAACTGAGCAGATGCAAAGGCTGTATACATGGGTCGTTACAAAATATTGAGTTGCACAAAAAAACAAAAGATCTAAAATTCATGCAGATGGAAACCAGTAAGGACTTCCCAGTAACGTCCATTAGCCCAGAAAGTTGGGACTTGCACAGGTGACTCAGAAAGGACACGGTTGACCGTGTTTCTTGCAAGTGAAGCGATGGCTCATAATACAGTCTGTCTCAAAACATTGGTAATGACCTACATATTTGCAATTATCAGAAACTTCAAACTAACTGAGAACATTTCTCAGTTAATCAGCTCCATGACTTACTCATGTGTTTTAAGCACATGCTTTGTTGGATTTTCTATGCATTAAGTCAATGTCCTCATAAAATGTCACTGGAATTGGGATCTTTAATTATTCTTACATGTCTAGAACACTAAGTTGTGCAAATGAGCCTCTTGTTGTCTTTCTTTCTTTCTGCCAGTGGGCACTGCGAGTAACCGTGACCATTAACGTTCCACCAGCAAGACAACCATCCTCATCACCTTGGAGCTTTGCACTCTTTACTTATCTTCTTTGTGAAAAAATATTTAATTGCATTTTGTTCCTTTAACTTACATGTTTCTGATTATTAGTGCAGTTGAAAATTTTTCATGCTATTGACCATTTAAAATTTCTCTTTAATTTATTTGCTCATATGCCTGTGTACTTTTTCTACTGAGATGTCTTTGTCTTATTGAATGTTTTCTGTAGATAGATACTAATTCTCATTATATTCACATCAGGGTGAGATTTGTCTAAATATTGTTTACGGTATGTTTTTGTGTTCAGTTTTTTTTTTTTAATGTTCTGTGTCCATACATCAATCTCATTTTGTATTTTCTACTTCATTTTGAAATCAATACTCAATAAAGAGGTTGCACCTTACTACAAACTTGTACATGATATTTGTTACACATCATATACTAAGCTATGATAATCTCTTTTCTTCATGTAGATATTTATTCCTCTTGGAATGATTAGCTTTATTTTTTCCAACTCTTTATATCCTTAGTTTATATTTCTTGGATAGTATCACAATTTAATATAGTCAACTCTTAATTATTTATTTAGCTATCATATATTTAGTTTCCAGAGCTCTTTCTTCTGAATTTATTATGGCAATTATATTTTTAATATCTAAGGGTTCCTTTCTACAGCCGCTCATCTCATGATACGATATATTCTAAAGTCCCCTCTAAGATAGTCTTTAGAGATTTTTCTTTGTTTCAGTTTGTTATAAAACTTTTCTCTTTAAACCATTAGTGTTTTCTTTGAGGTTTGAATCCAAGTTTTGGAAGTGAGGTTTTCTTTTATGCTGCAGGCTTTTCTTATATGCCCAGGGATCCTTCCTTGGCCATTCATATTTCAGAATGAGACGATGAACAGTTGCTCATGAGTTGAGTATATGCAGGTCAAAACTATTAACTCATGCATGTGCTTTAAAGTGTGAAAATCTGGAGAAATATCTATATGTTGGGGTTCATTTATTTAAAAAAGATTTTAATATTTCTCCCTTAGCATCATTTCTTGAGAGAAGAATTCCTCAATTTTCATCCAGGGTGATACATGCCCAGTTGCTTAGTATTTTGTGAACTATTTTGAGTACTATTTATTGGACAAGTTTTTGATTGCTTCTGCAAACACATAGCTCAGAGCCAAATGTTTTCCGGTTTTCAGCCTCTCAGAGCTGCGTTCCTGTGGATGGTCTGGGACGTGCTTCCCCCAGCTGGTTTCATCCTCCTCCATTTGTTCAAATGCCAGAGATGTGTTAAACTGCCTTATACCCCGGTGTTCTCCAACTTCTCTTTATCATTATGAGTTTATGAGAAACATAACTAAAAAGTTCATGCAATTCCATGGTATCCGGGAAACAAGAAGAGATACTCACATATGGACAGTCTGGCATCTTAAACTGGGGAAATTTTATTTTTTAAAATATGTCATTTGAGGATTAATTAAATCTGCAGCTATTTAGTATTCCTAAACATTAAAAAGATATAGACTTAACTTCAATACCATCTGATGAATTTTGCTATAGAAAATATATTTTTCAAATTCATTCACAGAATATAATTAGCTGGATGACATTTGGTATAATACTAGAATAATTTCTACAGATTTCAGATTAAATGTCCCTGAAAAAGTTTAAAGATCTGTCTATATCAAGTTTCAACCTCTGATCCCCAACATAGAGACTGATGGGTTACAGACTGTTATGGTTCAGTACTTCACTCCCCGGAAACGAAGTCAACAGTTCCCTTTCTGACTCACCCCGCAAGTCTCGGCCTATCATTGGTGCTGGGAGGGTTTTCAGTTGTGTCTGTCCATGCGGATTTTACATTTTTTTGATTTTTACGAATCTCAAAACTTTGATAATGAACACGTAACGTCTCAACACAAATAGAAATTTATTTTCTCATTACATTGGCATGTGAATTATATTTATACATTAGTATATTCATATATTTCATTTCAAAATACAGAAAATTACTATATGCTTTTTAGAACATAATTGACATTTGGGACATCAATTATCACATTTAATTAATTTATAATAAATCAAGTCTCTGTAGGGCGCGCCCCCTCAACTCAACCTTTATCATCTTTTCTGAGTGTTGTCAGTATGAAGCACTCCACAGACATCAGGATTAGTAACCTAGATTTAAAAAGAAAAAGGAGGTTTAAAATATGCAAAATTGAAAACCCCTTAAAAGTAATAACCAAATGCATTTATTTATATTATGTTCTGTCTTAATGTCATTTATTAGAAGGAAATGTAAAACATATATATATATATATGAAATATACGTATTTCTTATTTCTCTGTGGCATCTGTTGTTATTTCCCCTTTATCATTACTGATTGAGGTTACTAGAAATTTTGCTTTTCTGTTTCTAGTCTGGCCAAAGGTGTATCTATCTTATTTACTTTTTTCAAAAAACTAACTCCTTGTTTCATTAATTTTCTGAATAATTTTTTTTATTTTCAATTTCATTAATCACTGATTTAATTTTGGATATTTATTTTCTTCTGCTGGGTTTAGGCTTAGATTTTTCTTCTTTTTCCAATTCCATAAGGTGGTTTGTTGAAGTGCTTTTGTTCTGTTTATGGGATGTAGGCATCTAAAGTGATAATTTTTCCGCTCAGGACTGCTTTTGCAGTATCCCACCGGTTTTGGTAGCTTGTGTCTTCATTGTTGTTATGCTCAAGGAAGTTAATGATTTCCTCTTTTATTTCTTCCTGCACTCAACTGTCATTCATCATAAGGTTGTTTAATTTCCATGCCTTTGTGTGGGGTTGAATGTTTTTGCGGGAGTTGTGTTCTACCTTCAATGCCTTGTGATCTGAGAAGATGTAAGGTAAAATTTCAATTCTTTTGATGCTGTTGAGGTTTGTTTTGTGTCCTAGGATATGATCAATTTTGGAATAATGTTCCATGTGCTGATGAGAAGAATGTGTATTCTTTAGCTTTGAGATGGAGTGTTCTATATACATCTATCAAGCACATTTGTTCTAGGGTCACATTTAGGTCCCTTGTATCTTTGTATAGTTTCTATTTAGAGAATCTGTCCATTTCTGTAAGAGGAGTGTTAAAGTCCCCTGTTATTATAGTGTTATGGGATATCATATTGCTCAGAGTAATTTAAAGTCTGTTTCAGGAACCTGGGAGCATTTAATTTGGGTGCATAAATATTTAGAATTGAAATGTCTTCTTGTTGTATTTTTCCCTTGACCAATGTAAAGTGTCCATCTTTGTCTTTTTTCATTTTAGTTGCTTTAATTCCACTTGTTTCTAAAAATAAGATTGCAGCCTGTCTTTTCTTCTGAATTTCATTTGCCTGAAAAATTATCTTCCATCACTTAACTCTGAGCTTTAATTTATCCTTTGAGGCTAAGTGTGCTTCTTGCAGACCACAAGTGGATGGTTCTGATTTTTTATCCAGCAGCAAATCTATGCCTCTTCAGTGGGGTATTCAAGCCATTAACATTTATCAAGATAATTGATAAGTATGGCTGAGTTCTATTCATCTTATTTTTTTGGATGTCCATTGGGAAGTTTTATCTTTTGTACCATTGTGGAAGCTAGGTTTTGTCCATTAGTTTTTGGGTGCTTATTTTACTGGTGGTCCATTGTGATGATTAGTGTGTAGAACAGGGCCAAATATTTCCTGTAGAGCTGGTCTTGTGGCAAACTTCCTCAGTGTTTGCATATCAGTAAAAGATTTGATGTCTCCATCAAATTTACAGTTTAGCTTAGCAGGATGTAGAATTCTGGGATAGAAATTGTTTTGTTTAAGTAGATTAGAGATAGAGGACCACTGGCTTCTGGTTTGAAAAGTTTCACCAGAGAATTCTGCAGTCACCCTGATGGATTTGCCCAAGTAGGTCAATTGGCTCTTATTCCTTGTGGTTTGCAGAATCTTTTCTTTTGTCTTGACTTTGGACAGGTTCATCACAATGTGCCTTAGAGAAGCTCTATTTGAGTTGAGGTGACCTTGGGTCCGATGTCCCTCTGAAAGGAGTGTTTCAGGATTTTTGGTGATATTTGGGAAATTTTCATTTATAATATTCTCCAGTATGGCTTTCATTCCTCTGAGGTGTATTTTTCCCCCTTCTGGGATATCTATAACTCGTATGTTTGAACACTTCATGCAGTCCTGTAATTCTGTCAGTGAATGTTCTGCTTTCTCTCTCTTTTCTTCTGCCTCTTTAACTATCTGAGTTATCTCAAGAGCTTTGTCCTCTACCTCTGAGATTCTTTCTTCTGTGTGGTCTAATCTGTTATTGATAGTTTCTACTGCATGTTAGTTCCCTAATTGACTGCTTCAATTCTTTTAGCTCTGCTATATCCTTTCTATATTCTTCATCTCTCATTTGATTCTGTTTTTGGACTTCCCTTTGGTTATTTTCCACTTTATCAGCAATTTCTTTAATTGTTTCTAACATCAATATTTTAAATTTCCCTTGTGTCATTTCTAACATTTCTTTATAGGTGAATCCTCTGCAGTAGCTACCTCACGGTCCTTTGCTGGGTGGGAGGGTGTTGCTGTGGTCTAATTTTTCATGTTGCCAGGATTTTTCTGCTGTTTCTTCCTCATGAGTGTTTCCTTTTGTCTTTCTCCTTGCCCTAATTTTTCTTTTACTTCCTCTTGCTCATTAAGTTACTGTGCCTCTGACCTAAGGTGCTGATGAGTCCTTTTGGTACAGGACTAAAAGGATGAGAAGATTAAAGCACAAGAAGGGAAAAAAGATAAAAAAAAAAAAGAAAAGAAAAGAAAAAAGAGAAAGAAAAGGGGGTGAGTAATAGGGAAGATTGACAAGAAGAAAGGCACAGAAAGAGGGAGACAGGAGTAATAAAGGTGTACAGTAAGGTATTTGGACCCACACCTTAAAATCTCCCCAACCTCTGGGGGTGATGGGTTGGGTGGTTCCCTTGAGCTCTGCGGCTCTTTGCCAGCCTGAGTAGACAGAGTACCTTATCTCTACCAAATAGAAAGTAAAAACAAAAATTTTATAAATCAAATAAAAACAAACAAATAAAAAGCCTTACAGGTTAAAATTGGGGGAAAAAACAAATAACAGGGCAGAAACACTAGCAAAAATGAAGTTCTTATTTTTAGGGAAGGCAACAATGAAAAATTATATTTACATTTAGGAAAATGAAGAAAAAGAAAGAAAAACAGAAAAATCTAGGGGGGAAGTTTGAAAGAAAAAAAAACAAAAACAGAGCAATATATATGTCTTGTTGAATATTGCCTGTGCAACTGGTGATCTTCTGGGGTATGAGATGCTAATCACAATGCTGATATAGCTGTATAAGATTGAGACTGGAGGCTTCTGCTGACTTCTTTGCCCTCAAATCCCATAGGGTTGAGAGCCTGAATCTCTCCTCAGCTGGCTTTTGGCTGAGCAGAGGCTTTCCCAGCAAAGCATGTGTCACTGGGATCTCTCCTGAAGTGGCTGCCTGCTTATCAGGCACACCATAACCAGCCTCACTCTAAGCCCTGAAGGCTGAGGCTGCAAGGCAGCTCTCCTGCTGCCTAACACTGAAAGGCAGTAGGAGCTTTTAGGCTTCCCCAGAGTCTCAGTCCCAACCTCTTTGTGCTTTTCAAATTCACTAGATCACTTGCCCAAGGTCTCCCAGCATGGGCCTTGCTCTGGGACACTGAGGGCAGAGCCTGCAAGGGCAGCTCTTCCACAATGGCTGTGCATGGCCTGCAATCGAACAATGAAAGCCCTGTTCATTGTTCGGCTTAGTGGCTCACTCCCGAACTCTGAACAGCACTCAAATTCACTTACACACTTGTCCAATTTATCCCAGCATGGGCCTCACTCTGGGACCCTGAGGGCGGAGTCTTCAGGGCAGCTTTCCCACAATGGCTGTCCTCAGCCCACAGTCAAACAATGAAAGCTCTGTCCCGGCCCAGGCCCAGCAGCTCACTCCTGAACTCTGGACACCACTCAAAGTCACTTACACACTTGTCCACGGTCTCCCGAGGTAATTCAACTGAGTGCCCAAGTCCATAAAAACAAAGCAACTCACAGGGAAGTCCTTCCCTCTCTATAATGTCACTGTTCCTGTAGCTACAGCTGAGGTAGGCACCACGGCCTCAGACAAAATGCAACCACTTGCCACTTCTCCACTGCCTTTGTCCTCTTTCTGGAGTCCAGAAGTCTCCTGCTGCCTCCCTGCATCCCTAAAGGGATGTTTCTGGGCAGAGTTCACAAGCCAGAGGTGCCTGAAGTCTTCTCTCTCCAATCTCACTGTGCCTGATTGCAAAGAAGCTGTTATTCGGTTGCCATCTTGCTCTGCCCCCTCCCATTTCTTTTTAGATCCAGCTTGATGTTACTTATCCAGGAAGTCTTCTGAGACTTCTCCTTCTTCCAACCTCTCCTTACAATGCATATCTCGCTCTTGTATGACTCTTACCATATTCAACATAGTATAATATTTTTATGCTGCGATGTTATCACTCCTATTAGGCCGTAACCTCCTTGAGAGCCATACCCATTTCCAAATAACTCTGGTGTCTTAAGCACACACACAAGGTTTTGCCACCAATAGGAACTAGGTAATAGTTTTAGACATTTCCTTGCCAACTTTCTATCACCAGGAAGAAAGTAGAGACTTTCTTAAATATTTTGTTCCTGCCATCTCCAAACCTATCTAGGTCTTCATCCATCGTTTCTTTTTGTTTAGAAGAATAGGCATGCCTACTCTTTTCTAAGTTAAACCCTTCCAGTAAACTATTTAAACATCTTGATGAATGAATAAATAAATTCATCAGGATAGGCTAGATCATTCTGTGATAAAACAAAAAAAAAAAATCTTAGTGGTATGCAAAATATGGCTCAGCAAGGGGTTCTGCCCATCCTGGTCACTCCAACTTCAAGGATGATGAAGACTTCATCTCACTATGTTCTCAGATAATCTTGTCAAGGGGAGGAAAACAATTAAAGCCCAGTTTTCAAAGCTTACACTTGGAAGTGACACACACACACACGCACACACACACATTGGTTCCCCTATATCTTAGTTACATTTTATAGGCCAAGGCAAGCAACATTGTCATATCTAATTTTAAAACAGGCACAAAAGTGTGATCTGTCATTTACCTGAAAGGAAGCAAGAACTGGTATATCTATGAACACTCCTAGTGATTATTAAAATATATGGCTATAACATGTTTCAATGACAATTTTTTGCTTAAATTTTATTCATTTTTTCTTTTCCTCTTCTGATTAAAGGTTACACATACTTACCTTTCCTTTCTTTGGCTCACTTAGAGGGTACATACATTTGACAAAAGAATAGAGTCATCTATGGTCCTGTGTGGATGTCAGAACTTTCATTACATTCTTACATCAGTAGAGAGTGTAGAAAATTTCTCACATTCAAGAGACTGAAAAAGTTGAGGCAGGGAAGTGTTCGACTGTGTTACTTTAAAGGAAACTAAATTACACTTAATAATTTGCAATTTAGTACTTAATGTTCCATGCAGATAAGTTTGCTTCCTTATAAAGGATATATAGGACACAATAGCCCCAAAGATGCTTTTTGGAAGGAGATTTTAAAGAGCATCCAGGTGAGCTGATAACTAAGCCTTTTGTTGCGGCAAACATTTAGATTCAGTCCCTGACTCTATCCTGACTTATTTTTTGCATGTTTGATGATGTTAACCTTTGGACACCTCATTTATTTGCCTGCAGAGAAGAAATCATACTTGATTTCAAAGCTTTTTGGAATGTCAAAAGAAAGTGGTCAGTAGTAAGCACAGCATTGGGGAAGAAAGCCTATATGGATGGTAGACTTCTTCCTCACATATGATCTTAAAATGCATAATCTTAAAATCTCATGGCTTTGAAAAGGGTGATTGGCATAGGAGAAAAAGTACCCCATTGAATCAGAAAGATATCACTTTGAGTCACAGCTCTGTCACTTCATACTTTAGTAAACCTGGGAAATACAAAGTCACATCTGTAAAATGGGACATCTATCTACCTCACCAGACCATTGTGATAAGTAATTGAGAGAAAATATGCAACTCATCTACTATGATGCTTGACCCAAGTCAAAAAAGGCAACTATTAAAAATTAAAGAGCAAACTGATGGATTATTTTAGCAGATTCAGCAATTCCCCAAATATCCTTTAACTCAGTGTGCATTTATTTATGTTTTTGAAATTAAAATTATTTTATTATTATTTAAAAAATTATCGTGTATAATTAAAGTGTTCAACATGATGTTTTGATATACAATATGCTAGGCAGAAAGAAAAGTAGGGCATGGTCTCACTTATGTGTGGAATCTTTAAAAAGTCAAATGCACAGAGGTAAGAATTAGTGTGCATTTAAGTCAATGTTCTGGTTTAAAACACTCTACTTTCATAAGTTTTAGTTCTATTACAATGTTCATAGATATTTTCTTTCTTACCTCTTTCAGAATTAATCATGGCTGACTATATTGTTCTTTGAATCAATAGAATACTTGGCTTCAAAATTGATGTTAACATCTTTCAGAGTTACATAGGTTACAATACAGGAACTTACTGTGCCCTTATCTTTTAACAATTCAACATTACGACTCCGTATTTTCTGTTTTCTTCATAATTAATGTGTAATTGTGGATTTGAAGTTGGAGTTTTAAATGTATGAATTGTTACAGTGTCACAAATTACAGCTCTGTATATTGAATCATCTTCTATATTAAATATGAACAAAATGTAGATAGACACATTCGTGTAATAAATTTGTCAGAAAAAGCAAAGAATACTGATAAAAATAATTATGATGAAGATAGAGACTGTTTCTCATACTATCGGTATATATTATCAACTACTTAAACGATAAACAGTTTCAACAAATATTTGCATTAGCTGTTCTTGCATATGTTACTTAATCTGCATGGGACATCTAACATTTTAAATTAGTTAGTTTAAAATGCACTTTTAACTACTAGATTGATAAAAATTTAAATAAAAATGTGAGCAAGAGTTTATGTTCCTGTCACATTATAAGTGGGAAGGACATTTTAGATCATCTCTAATCCAGTTCTTCATCTGGCAAATTGGAGTAATTGCTGTTTTCTGCCCAAGGTCTCTTAACTGTTAGAGTCAGAAGCAGATTAGAATTTGAGCCATCATGTTGCCTCTTGTGTTCAGTTCCACTTTCAAAACAAGATTGCCAAATTGGAAACTATATTAGCAAATTTTCATGGAAGAACTCTAAACTGAGTGCTTATGACCCTTCTTTGGATGCAAAATGTAAGATAGCTGTCATCTTTAGTTTATGTTTCCCTTTGAAAAGAGTTCAGGATGAGCTTTCAGATTATACAATGGGAACAGATATATGGTGTTGTGTCAGACAGGCAAGGTTCCTCCACCCCCGACCCTCAACAAATTGGCAGTAGAGATAAAAGTAGCAATCTATTAAGATAGGAAAGAGTGTATGCCCAGTTTATACTTTGTGTTTCCTCTTCTTTAAAGATGTACAACATGCCTGATCTATATTTTTTGTGGTTCAAGCTGAGATTTGATTTACATCTAAACCATTATTGTGGTTGTGTTTGACTCAAATTCCTGTGATGGTAGGTGAAAACACAATAGCAATATGAATTATCAGGCATTTCCTGTCCTAAAATACACAAGGCTTTGTGAGCTGGAGTTCAATTCACATTTATAGCTGCACGTTCCATTGTTACTCTTAATAGAACTCATCACTCTCTGTCATGTCATTAAGTGATAAATGGCATTAAATAATTTTAAACTGTGAAGCAGCCATCCCAATTTATATTATTTGCCAATACTTTTGCCAAAACAAATAAAACATAATAAAAATCCATATGGTTAGTTTCTGATCACATTTAAAGAATTTTAAAAGATTAACTCTGTAAGAGAAAAGAGAAAAATATGTTGGTGTGATTTAAACAAAAAAGTAAAAAAGAAAACAATTTAATAAGGTTTACAAGTACATAGAGGAATTTTGTAGGGGAAAGGAAGGTGACCAACACAATGCAAGTTCATCAGACACATGTGTTTCTTGACAGTAAGGGTTATATTCAGTAGTGGATGGCTGGAGCACCTGATGTGTATGTTTTATTCCCTATTTGTTCAGCCAAATATTCATTATAAATCAATTTCCTATTTGAAAAATATTGGCGAGGCCATCGATAATAGAAATCTCTTATTTTTTTAATTTTAAAAATATTTTTTTGTTGTTGCAGTTTGGCCAGGGCCGGGTTTGAACCTGCCACCCTTGGTATATGGGGCCGGCACCTTACCGACTGAGCCACAGGCACCACCCCAATAATAGGAATCTTTTATTTAGAAATATCCAGTGTAACAGATTATGAGAGCACCAGTATCAAGCTGTGCTGTCAGACTACAAAGTAGCTTCATCTATAAAACAAAGACTTGATGACAATTAATGAAATAGCAGAGGAGGAGGTCAAATGCTTGCTTGCTGCAATGGCATTTTCCTCACCACACCAGAGACCTGGGCAAACCAAGTATGACCCATAGTTGAGTTAGAGAGGTGGAGGGGCACCAGGTCCCCACTTCTCTCTATTAGTTATCACACCCTGAGATACACTGATGAAGCTATGCAGACTTGAAGCCTTGCATATTATTTCAGAAACCCATGGTCACAGTCTTTGGATATAAAACAAAAAGAACTAACATTTGTGGAGGACTTGCATGTACCTGGTACTCTACTAGGATCATGCATATATATCAGATACACACATAAACCCTAGGTGGTACGTATTACTATAATCCCTATTTTCCTTGTGAAGAAGCTGATGCAGGGAGAGGTCATGTAACTTTACTGACAGTAGTGGGGCTGAGATCTAAAGGCAAATGTGAACACTCCAGAGCCTGTCTTTTTCTCACTACTCCGTGCTTCCCATTTTATTATGTTGGCTTTAGCATGTCAAGAAAACCTCTCAGTCCTCTTTTCTACCTTATTGAGTCATACATTTGTGATTATATTATTATACCAATTAAGTTATGGCTTGTGTCTTTAAGACACATGTATTTGTGACTTGTTAAAGCAAATCAAAATGAGAAAAGCACAATTTGGTGACATTCATGGGCCATTCTCACCACTGTTCATGTTTCTGTCTCCTTTTGCTTTGAATCTTTATTTTTTCTGATTCCTGATTTTTGGCATCTGGTTAAGAATCAGCCTTCAAAATAACCTAGAATAAAAACTTAAAATCTTTCCAGATCACCAATCTCCCTTTGAGTTGCCTAGATAATTCCACATGAAGTCATGCTATTGGTATATTAAAAGATACCGCTACCCAAATTTCATTTCTGAGTAAACAAAAATCCAAAGCAGGAGTCTAGGCAACTTGTCTACATCTTGTTTCATTATTCTTTCTTTCTTTTCTTTTCTTTTTTTTTTTTTTAAGACAGAGTCTCACTATGTTGCCTTCGGTAGAGTGATGCGGCAATCTCTAACTCTTGGGCTTAAGAGTTTCTCCTGCCTCAGTCTCCCAAGCAGTTTGGACTACAGGCACCCACCACAACGCCCAGCTATTTTTCTGTTGCAGTTGCCATTGTTGCTTATCTGGCCCGGGCTGGGTTTGAACCCGCCAGCCTTGGTGTATGTGGCTGGCACCATAACCACTGTGCTACGGGTGCCAAGCCTTATTATTCTTTCTTAACTGTCATTCTTTGTGGACTTTCTCATCTTAATTCCAGTTGTTACCTATTGCTTTCCACCTTTTCCTGGGGATAAGCAATGCAATATTTTATTTTATTGTGATTTGACAAATTACAATTGTGTGTGTATATTTGTGTTACAATGTGGTGGTGCTATATATACCATATGGAATGATTAAATCAAGCAAATTAATATATTTATCACCTCAAATACGTATCTCTCTTTGTGGGGAGAACATTTTAAATTAGCTCTCTGCAATTTTCCAGAATAGAATACTTTATTGTTACCTGTAGTCACCATGCTGTGCCATAGCTCTCAAAATCTTATTCTTCCTTTTGAACTGAAATATTGTACTGTTTGGCAAAAAACAACATTTCCCCATTCCCTCCACCCTCAGCCTCCAGTGACTACCATTCTTTTCTCTGCTTCTATCAGTTCAACTGTTTTAGATCCCATAGATATATGAAATCATGTGGTATATGTCTTTCTGTGCCGGGCTTTAACCCAGCACCATGCTTTAATGTTTTCTAGGTTAATCAGTGTTATTGCAAAGAACAAAATTTCCCTCCTTTTTTTTTTTGAAAGGTGAATAGTATTCCATTGTGGACATACGCTACATTTTCTTATTCTGTTTATTCACTGATGGACATGTAGGTTGATTTCAGATCTTGGCTATTGTGCATATTGTGAACACAGAAAAACATGGAAGTGCAGTTATCTCTTCAAAATACTAATTCCAAATCCTTTGGATATATAGCCAATAGTGGGACTACAAGATTATATGGTATTTATTTTTAGTTTTTTGAGGAACCTCCATATCATTTTCTATAATGGCTGTTCTAATTTACAATCCCACAAATAGTGTACTAGTGTCCCCTTTTCTCTGCATCTACACCAACACTTATGTTTCATCTTTTTCATCATAGTCATTCTAACTTATCTGAGGTAATATCTCATTGTATTTTTGAATTGCATATCCCTAATGTTTAGGGATATTTTTGGACATTTTTAAAATGTATCTGCTGGCCATTTGTATGTCTTCTTTTGAGAAATGTCTATTTAGGTTCTTGGCTCATTTTATAGTCAGATTATTATTATTATTTCTATTAAATTGAGTTCCCTGTATACTATTTTGGGTATTAACTCTATCATGTGTACGGGTTGCGAATATCTTCTTCCATTTTGTAGGTTACCCGTTCAGTATGGTAATTTTTTTTTGTTATTCTATTTTTATTTATTTATTGTTTTTAATACATGTATTTTATTATTTTTCATTACATTATTTTCCCCCCCACCCCTCCGTGGTAAGACAGAATTGATTTACAGAAAAGAATACAGAAAACACCAAAGCTCCTGGTACAGGGAGAGATTTCAAGTGGGGAGAGAGATGCTCTTTCCGTTCCTCTCCTGGTCTTTCCCTGTCTCCTCCTCTAGGCCTCTAGCCTCAGGGTATATATAGGTGTATGGGTTCCTTGGCCAGGAAACAAATGAATACAGTCCTTTCCACCAGGGGCAAGGTGAATGAGTGTATCAATGAATGGACACAGTCCATCCATGGA